>BPLR01005868.1:0-130200 GCA_021605095.1 Caerostris extrusa
TACTCGACGTCAGCGTGAAATAACCAATCACAAAAAGGCAAGGTGGGCTTGTTGCAGGGAAGTGTATATAAAAATTCCCTTGCCACACTCCTTAAAGCCAGTATATTCTGGCTTTTACGACAGGTGGTCACATTAATGTGACTGGATTGTGTATTATTCTACGATTTAGAAGGATTCTAGCAAAAATTAAACGAGGAATGAATAAATAATTTCTTCCTCTGAAAGAGTCATGATACAATTTTCATGGACAAATTACAGGTGAAAACCATATTTGTTGTTCTTTGGAATATAAACCAATACTTAAAAGCTTTAATATAATCATTATTTTGATGCTAATTAAAACTTTAAAAAAAATGTTGAAATTCTTAAAATATAAAAAAGTCATGTAAGCCTTTTGCACAATGAAAAAGACACCTCAAAAATTAATTTTCACCATTATTATTATGCTTAATTTTCATTTAAATTGAAGAAATTGCACTTTATAACAACATTCCCTATGACAATATTTCAATTTCTTTTTGATACATATACATTATATTTTTGATTAATCTCAAGAATTTAATGCAAAATATTATATATTTTAATAATTCATCACTTTATTAAAAATGTCATCCATATATTATTTTATAAAAAATTGATGGTGGTTTCTTACATATTCTTTTACTGCGTATTCTTCCTCATAACTTTAAAAGCCACTAATCACGGACTTCAACTGCCCTAGAAAGTTGACATCAGTTATAAGCTGAACACTCAACTAATCATTACAGAGGGATGAAGATTCTCCCAGACAAGACCATGGAATACATCCCTGCAGAAATTGCCCCAACGCTTTCCCAGCACCTAAGCACATTCTAGAGTGCCCAGCACTCACTCCCCATGTTTTGCAGTTTGGGTGGGGTGCCAATCGGTATGGGCCAACTTAAGAGAAGTCCTGTATGCAGTGAAGCGGCGTATTGCCAGCGGCCGCTATCGTGAAGAATTTTGACTTGATCTAACTTCGATAATTATATTTTAAATCATGGACACGATAACAACAACAACTGTACATTCTTACATGCTTGCAGCAAAATTTTTGAATCGTGTCTTGTAATAATGCAGCACAAATTAGTAATTATTAATCTTGTAATATAAATGAGAAAATTCGCAAATTAAAACTATAAAATAAATTTCTTGAAAAATTAACTTCAAAGAACTATCATTAAATAAAATATTTACCTATAAATAAATATTAAAACGAAAGACTAAAGAAAAGTCTTGCAATGTTTCTCTGATAGCTATATTTGATATTTGATATTAACTACTATAAATCTATTCAAAAACGTAGTTTTCCTGGCAAATACAATTTAGACTCTAAATTTTAACTTGCAGAATAGTTTAAGCACAATACTTAAGCATAGTTTTAAGAAGTGAAAATTTACTTTTAATCGATTTTTGACTCATTATGCGAAACTTCTAATTTATGGCAAACAACGCCCCTTAGAAGTCTTGTTAAGCATATTTCCTAAAGTAAGGAAGGATAATATTTTGTAAAGACATTTAGAATCAATATTTAATGCATTTGGAGGCGAATATCATTAAAATTATACGCTCTGCTTGTATAAGTGAGGTAAAATGGTATGGATTACACGATGCTTTTATTTTCATAATTATATGCTCTTTGAAAGCAATTTTAAAAGATATAACCGTTTGAAGAAAAAAATCAGTTATAGGAATATACAGATATTAAGATTAATCTTCTTACAGTAGGATTTTCTTGAAATCTTTATGGCTTTATTTACGCATTAATTCAGTAAGCCATTAATTAAAAATAAATTATAATTATTTGAAAAGAAAAATTATGCGCATTACTTTAGAAAATATGCATAAATAAAAAGTGAAAGTAAATAATTTTAATTTGAAAAAAACGTTGGTGAATAAATTTCTGCAGCTTAACTATTTAAAAAATTAATTCGTTTTTTTATACATAAATTTAAAATTTGTATTTTTAAAAAATATTTTGTTGATATCATATTGATGCTATGATAATTTTTGATGAAATATTACCTTAATAATAAATAAAATATATTTTCTTAAACAAGTTATTAACTAATATAAATTACCATATTAACAACGTATCAATAATTCATAAATTTTTTGTGAACTCTAAATATAATCATACATTATATGTATCTAAATGTTTCAAATTTATCTATGTATATGCATTTTCGTAGTTATTATATTAAAATGTTACATTTAAGTACAAAGTTCTTTGTATTAGTTCATTTCAAGTTGTCAGCAAAATTAAATCTTAGCAGAAACAATTATTTTATCTAAATCTACTATTTCATTGAATTTAAATTGAAAAATATCCACTTTGTATCAACATTTCTTTGACAGTATTTAAATTTTAAATTTTGTTTTTGTTGATACAAATATTGTATATTTTTTGATTAATCACTGAACGTGATATAAATATTATATATTCCAATAATTCTACACATTATAAAAAAAGTCATCCATTTATTTTTATAAAAATTGATAGCAGTATCTAAAATGTTTTTTACTAAGTATTCTAAAATGCTTTCTGCAAAATGTTTGAATCATGTCCTGTAATAATGAAGCATTTATAAAGGGAAAATTCACAAATTAAAACTATAAAATATATTTCTAAAAAAATTAACTTCAAAAAACTATCATTTAAATAAAATATTTACCTATAAATAAATATTAAAACGAAAGACTAAAGAAAGTCTTGCAAAGTTTTCTGATCGCTATATATTTAATATTTGATATTAACTACTATAAATCTATTCAAAAGTAGTTTTCCTGGCAAAATTACAATTTAGAACACAATTTTAACTTGCAGAATAGTTTGAGCAGAATATTAAGCATAGTTTTAAGAAGTCGAAAATTTACTTTCAATCGATTTTTGACTCATTAACCAAACTTCTAATTTATGGCAAACAACGCCCCTTAAGAAGTCTTGTTAAGCATATTTTCTAAAGTAAGGATGGATAATATTTTTGTAAAGACATTTAAAATCAATATTAATGCATTTGGAGCCGAATATCATTAAAATTATACGCTCTGCTTGTATAAGTGAGGAAAATGGTATGGATTACACGATGCTTTTATTTTTCATAATTATATGCTCTTTGAAAGAAATTTTAAAGATATAACCGTTTGAAGAAAAAAAAAAAAAGTCAGTTATAGGAATATGCCAAGATATTAAGATTAATGCTACTAAAGTATGATTTTCTTGAAAACTTTATGATTTTATTTAAGCATTAATTCAGAACACCATTAATTAAAAATAAATTATAATCATTTTGAAAAGAAAAATTATGTGCACTACTTCAGAAAATATGCATAAAAAAAAGTGAAAGTAAATAATTTTAATTTGAAAAACACGTTGGTGAATAAATTTCTGGAGTTTAATAATTTAAAAATTAATTCGTTTTTATAGATAAATTTAAAAATTTATATTTTTAAAAAAATTTGTAGATAACATATTGATGTTATAATAATTTTGATGATGAAATATTACCATTAATAATAAATGAAAAAATATTTTCTTTAAACAAGTTATTAACTAATATAAATTACCATATTAATAACGTATCAATAATTCATAAATTGTTTGTGAACTCTAAATATAATCATACATTATATGTATCTAAATGTTATTTAAATGTTATGCATTTTCGTAGTTATTATATTAAAATGCTACATTTAAGCACAAAATTCTTTGTATTAGTTCATTTCATGTTGTAAGCAAAATTAAATCTTAGCAGAAACAATTATTTTATCTAAACCTATGAATTAAAAATAAATTATACTTATTTTGAAAAGAAAAATAACGTACATTAGAAAATATACATAAAAAAAAAGTAAAAAAGAAAATATTTTATAATTAAAAAAAAAAAAGAAACACGTTGATGATTAAATTTTTGCAGCTTAACTATTTTAAAAAGTTAATTCGTTTTTACAGATAAATTTAAAATTATATGTTATTAAAAAAATAAATTGTAGATAACCTATTGATGTTATGGTAATTTTGATGAATTATTAATATTAATAAATGAAAAAATATTTTTTTAAATTATTAATTAAAATATATTACCATATTAATTTTCTGTGAACTCTAAATTTAATCATACATAATATGTAATTAAATGTTACAAAATTATCTATTTACAAAATTATGCATTTTCGTAGTTATTATTTTTAAATTATCCATAGATTTTTTTTAAATCCTGCATTTAAGCCCAAAACGTTTTGTATTAGTCCATTTAAGTTGTCGAATCAATTTATCTATGATTTCAAACATTGCAATTTCACATGTTTAATTTCTTCAGTAAAAAAAATAATTCAAAAAGTGAGTTAGCAACGATACTGAAGAATAAAAATATTTTCATAATTAAAAACCTTTTAAATGTATCACGTGAAAGTAGGTATTCACTATTAAAGAAAATTTATCTGATTTGATTATATCAAACCAATAATATTTAAAACTACCCTGATATAGAAATGTGTAAATATTAAATATTGCCAATTTAGGTTACTTTCTAGGCAATGAATTTTTAATAAAAAATATTTTTTAAAGTTAATGGCCAAAATTTATAATTTTAATGTGAAAAAAAAAAAATCTCAGTACACACAATTAAAAAATAATTAATCATTCAAAGTTGAAATTGTGTATGTTAATTACATCAATTCAAATTTCTGTATCGCTATTATTTTTAATTAAAACTTTCTCAACAGCATTTAGCATTTAAATTAAACAATATTGTATATATGCTTTTCTAATTACAAGCACACAATAATTATACTTTTGTAACAGAAAAATCCTACTTACTCTCTGTATTTCATCTGCCGTGTGACGACCTGTGTTGGAGTTTGTTTCCTGCCGAAATGTTTCCCATTCCCAAAACGTCTTTCTTGGTTCAGGGTCGAGCAGAAGAGGACGACAATGACTGCATTCTCATCTTTATCCACCACCAGATGGATTAGTGACGGAAATTCATCCACGAGTATTTGCGGAGGACCTACAAATAAAGGTAAACAAATTGTATTCCCATTTGATAGTTGTTTTAAAAAAAATAGGCATATGTATATACTTAAAAATATCAATAATAAATAAAATGTTCACATGAATATGTTTAACACTGGACTTGGATAACAAAGCGGTTTCAACTTTGATAAAGAACTGAAAATCTTGATTTGAAACCCCACATGTTTCCCCTAAACCGATTGTTTCTCATACTGGTACGATACACTTTTTAATCCCAGCCCTACTGGTTGCAATTGAAAAGTCTTGTGACTATTCTGGGTAGAAACAAGTAAATTTGAAGTTTGGAAAAATGTCTCATTTGGCTAAAAAGGAAGGGATGGTTCGTTGAGAATTTTCGTGGTAAAGTGTACCAAGTTCCTCTTGATAAATCTTGGATGACGAATTTGCTACATTGTTGAATCTATGACATATTTGCTCTTCAATGCAGATGTTCTCGTGGAAAGTGGACCGCAAATTTGTAAGATTGCTTTTGAAATTGTAATTTTTATATTAAACTTTTATGATCCACTATGAAATACGACTAAAAATTTGTGTAAATAATCCTAGAAAATTTTTTAATGGATGATTTCAATAGAAGGCAATCAGTTAATCTTTTCCACATTTTTTTCTGTACCATACTTGAACTTAAATTGATTTATATGAACATGCGGTAAGCTTCCCAGGGAAACATTACATTTTATCCTTTTTATAGGGAATTTTTAACTTGTCTACCTTTAAATCATTGAAGATAACCACTTATAAAAAAAAATAACCATAATCTTGTATGGCTAATGGATTTATAAACATGATTATATTCAGATAATGAAGGAGAGCAACAATTTTAATATGCTTAGTCAATACCTTCTAGCAATATTTATTTGGATTTTCACTTTCTTTTATTCTGAAATAACTTGTATTTTTTACTTTATAAGTTATTTTTTACAAAAAAAAAAAAAAAAAAAAGATTAGCTGACTATTATGTGCACCTATTCATTTAATTTCATTTTTTCCTATTTGTAAAAATTGACTATAAAGCATTTCATAAATCTGGTATAAAAAATTCCTTTTTAATTTATATTTAGGGAACAATATTTTAAGAAATTTAAATATTGAATAATATAACGTAAAAGTCTCTTTGGGGCTTAAGTACTTTGATGTTAACATTTTTTTAACTAAAGATTTTTAACAAATATTAACTATAGTTTTTATATATTTTATTTCAGACCTTATATATACATTGGTATGCTACATATTATAATTTTAAATTTTCATTATTAAGTGATTCAAATGCTTGTTTGGACTGTATTACATGGCGGTAGTCGAATTCAACTTCCGATGGAGGACGTTATATCACGACTTAGAAACAGATTGAAATTTCTGGCCACGACAACCAGTCTGCATCAATAGAGAATTACTCTGTTTTCTACTTTTGAATCATAAATGGTAACAATAAACAGAAATTATAAAGTCAATCTCTCTTTGTTTGGTAAAAATGATTAAATAAACATGTTCGGCTTCCGATGAATAAATTTAGCAACTAATTTAATATGCTTCGTCAATTAGCATTTGAAATATTTGTGCATCATTTTCTTTTAATCTTTATTCAGAAATAACTATTTTTCTTTTATTTTTACAATTATGCAGAAACAAAATGATTGGATTATTTATCTGAATTTTATGAGCATTAATTAGTAAAAATCTTTTATCTAGCTTTGTAGAAAAGTTACCATAAAGCATTTTATGAATCTGGTATAGTTAAATTGGGCATTGAGTATTAGATTTATGGCATTTAGGGATAGTTAGCTTTAAAATACTTAAGAATACTTGAATGAATATAATATAAATAATTTTGCTCTAGAACATTTTTATTATTAAATTAATGAAAAAAGCTTAAAATTTTCCGTAAAAAAGTTTACAATACCGGAAAATGCGTTAAAATTTAAAAATACTAAATACAGTTTTTATATACTTTTTTAGATTTCAGGGTTCCATTAAATGTTTCCAATGTTTGTTTGAGTTGCAATGCACGAACATACTGGTAGAACAGAAATTTTAACCATCAGATGGGGACACTATATCGATGACGACTTTGAAATAGAACGAGTTTCTGGCCGTAAACACTCAACCAGTCTACATGATTAGAGTTTACTTATTTTTTTCCAATATGACATCTAAATTTCGTTGATAACCATTGAGAAACTCCTTCCTGAATATGAAACTAGCCTCACATGATTTTTGCTGAAACAATAATCCATTGACATCATATTAATCATTATAATAAATTTAAAGAATTAAAGAGCCAACATCCCGAAATGCTGCAGTGTAATACAGATAAAATCTTAAATTAATAGTTTAATAATAGGGGCCGTTTTAACGTTTAAAATAAATTCAGTTATTTATTGAATATTGCAAAGTATGAATTAATCGAATAAACACCAAAGCTCCCAATAATAGCAAAACAAACTTATAAAATACATTAAGTTAACCATTTTGAACAAATCTCTGTCTCTTCCGAGATAGCAATAGAATCCAAGATGAAATACTGTGTTTGAAGCTTCACTGAACAAATTTCTCTCACACTATTAAAATAATTAAAATGGTAAATAAGAGGTCAATGGATAAAATGGACAACAAATTTAAAGAATTAAATAGACAACGTTCAGAAATATAAGTTTTTAAACACATAAAACATCTTATATTAATAATTTTAAGCGATTCAAATTAATTTCAGCCACTTCTGAATATTGCAAAGAATGAATTGATCCGGTAAACACCAAAGCCCTCAGTAATAGCAAACAAACTTATCAAAACATTTAATTAACCATTTTGAATCAAATCTCTTTATTTCTGGTGATAGCAATAGGACTCACATGCAGAAGTTCAGAAAAGTTGTCAAAAAGTTTGGAAAAATGTTCCGTTGGCATCCTATTAACCATTATAAAGTGGAAAATACATTTAAGGATTTAAAGATACAACGTTCAGAAACGTAAGCAGTTTAAACACAAAAAAAATCTTATATTAATAGTTTAATAATCGTCAATTATTCAAATAATTTCAGCCATTTACTTAATATTGCAAATAATCAGTGGATCCGATAAACACCAAAGCCCCCAGTAACAGCAAACACACTTATAAATACATTTAATTAACCATTTTGAGTCAAATCTCTGTCTCTCTAGAGAGCAATAGAATTCAAGATCAAATACTGACGTTAGAGGATTCAAAATGTTATTGCAGAGTTTTGGTAAAATGATAACCCATATACATCTCATTAACCCTTATAAAGCGGACAATAAATTTAAAGATTTAAAGATACAACATTCGTAAATATATATTTTAACAGAGGAAACGTCTTATACTAATAATTTTTTAAAGGATTCAAATAATTTCAGCCACACTCTGCTATTACTAGGGGCTTTGGTGTTTATCGGATCAATTGATTCTTCACGATATTCAAACAAACTTTTAAATACATTTAATTAACCATTTTGAACAAAATCTCGGTCTTTCGAGACAGCAATAGTATCCAAATGCTCACGTTAGAGTCTTCAAAATGTTCCGGCACAGTTTTGTTGAAATGATAATCCATTGACATCTTATTAACTATTATAAAGTGAACAATAATTTTAAATATTTAAAAGGACAACGTACCGAAATGTCAGAATTTTAACACAGAAATTTTCTGAATAATCTTTTAAACTATTCAGATAATGTCAGCAATTAATGAATATTGCAAAGAATCAATTGATCCGATAAACACCAAAACCCTCAGTAATATCAAGGAAACTTATAAAATACAATTAATTAATTATTCTGAACCAAATCTCTGTTTCTCAGAATTCAAGATCAAATACTAATGTTAAAGACTTATGATTTTATCAAAACTGTGCGAGAACTTTATAATACATTGACATCTTATTAACCATTATAAAGTGGACACTAAATTTAAAGATAAAATATTCATTTACGAATGTTATAACAGATATAACATTTTATATTAATAATCTTTTAAACGATTCAAATAATTTCACCCACTTTCTTAATATTGCAAGGAATCAATTGATCCGATAAACACCAAAGCCCTCAGTAATACCAAACAAACTTATAAATACATTTAATTAACCATTTTTAACCAAATCTCTTTGTCTCTCTAGATATCAATAGGATACAAGATCTAATACTCGCGTTAGAGGCTTCAAAAAGTCCCCGCACATTTTTGGTAAAAGGATAATACATTGACATCTTATTAACCATTATAAAGCGGACTATATATTTAAAAATACAACGTTCGGAAATGTAAGCATTTTAACAGAGAAAGCATCTTATAATAATAATTTAATAATCTTTTAAACGATTCAAATAATTTCTGTTACTCTTGGAACATTGCAAACAATCAATTGATCCAATAAAAAACAAAGCCCCCTGTCATAGAAAACAATACATTTAATTAACCATTTTGAACCAAATCTCTGTCTCTCCAGATAGCAATAGGATCTCAATACCCACGTTAAATTATTCAAAAAGTTCAGCACAATTTTGGGAAAATGATAATTTACTGACATCTTATTAACCATTATAAAGTGGGCAATAAATTTAAAGATTTAAAGATGCAACGTTACGTTTTATATTAATAATTTAATAATCTTTTAAACGATTCAAATAATTCCAACCATTTATTGAATATTGCAAAGTATCAATTGATCCGATAAACACCAAAGCCCTCAGTAATACCAAACAAACTTATAAAATACATTTAATTAACCATTTTTGAACCAAATCTCTCTAGACAGCAATACGATCCGAGATCAAATACTCACGTGAGAGGCTTCAAAAAGTTTCTTTTGTTAAATTACGTTCACTGCTTCCTCCACCAATTAGCTTTAATAATTAAAATAATCGGAATCTTTCTCAAGTTATCTTGCTGAAAGTCATTCAGCAATTAAAAGTCTTTATTTAAATTTCTATGAGTATCCCTCATCTGCAGAAGTAATTACTGGTCTTTACGGTCCTGCGAGTTCATCTGGAATTGGAGAATTTTTACATGTGATCTTACACTTGAAGTAATTTCTTTTCTGCCCATTAGCTGTTAGGTCTCGTTAGTTTCGTTTTACGTCTGTATTGCTTTGAGCTTCGACAGAGAGATAGTTTTAACTCGCTGTAATTAGGAAGTCAATGGCCAATTAAGATGAAATAAAATTATATTTCTTTTTTCTTACTTAAAAAGTGATATAAACTTTATCCGTTATTGATGGACTAATTCGATGGTTTTTTAATTTCCTTCAATTTCTCAAATTCGTGTATAGTAAGATTAATGTTCTCGTTTAATCAATAAAATTCGATAAAATCGAGCATATAATATTAGAGTTTAATGATTAAATGAATACCAATAAGATTATAATATTAGAATTTAATGATATGATTAAAATAGTTATAAATACTAGCATGTAAAATGTTCAAAGTTATAAAAATACCTTTTGTAATCTTAAAACAAAAATAAAATTTCCATTTTTAAATTAAAAAAAAAAAAACAGAAAAGTTTAAATTTATTGTTAGAATATTTAAATCGAAAGTGAATTTTGAAAAGTACCACAACAAAACTTCTTTTTGTGATGTAACTTTAGGGAAAATTACCCAATATTCTAAAACAACATTTCAAAATGTTTGATTTGCTTACTTTTATCTTTATTATGAAATCTACAAATAAAAACTACAAAACACGCTTTTTATCTCCTGATTTCAAATTGATGATGAAAGCTCCTGTTTTTCTTTCAGTTATTAAATCATGTTGTAAATGACAACAAAATATTTTTTAAGTGTTTAAAAAACTATTAATTTCCATATCTACAAAGGTGAAACTAAAAGTGTATTAATAATTTCTTTGAATCTTTCTAATGAAATTTCTATTTTCATAAGATATGGTATTTCTATGATGTGATCTTTAAGCTTTGCCGCCACACTGATTCTAATTAATTGCATTCTTCTGGAATATTGCTTGCCTATTGAATTGTTTAACAGAGTTTGGTATATTTTGTTACATTCCTTATTATATATGTGAATCCCTAGCAAGCTCTGGCTCATTTATATTGTTTACAAAAATATAGACATACAAAACAAATTTGTTGTTCTTCGAAAAACCACTTTTCCCAGATATCTGCTAAAACAGAACAGGAAAACCAAAATACGCGAACGAACTGAAAAGAAATTCTCTTTCTTTTTGACTCCGGCGAATAGATCTTTCGCTTCCATTTTTAAGGTATTTCCGGAAAGAATTTGCTTCCGGATGTGCAAAGGTAGTGTCGCTCGTAAATCTCAAACTTTCGACTGGATGAATAAGAGGTGCATTAGCCGGCGACGTCTGCCGTTAAGGTGGATATTAGTAAATTCTGGGGAAAAGAGTTATGGTGCTTTTCTTGATGTATCTGAATGGAAACCTGGATTATTAGTCACGGCAAAAAAATAGCTACTGAATTTTTAAAAGGAGAAATTCCAAGCATATTTTAAAGGTAGATATCTAATAACTTACATAGAGTAAAATGTGTTACATTTAAAGAATAAAAATGTAATGTATAGGTATCGAAAATTTGTTCGTGGAAATTTTACGTTTTATCAATAATATAATTAATTATTTTTACAAGAATTCTTATACAAATGTCTTAAATTACATATAAGCTAAAGATTTTGGATACTATCTTTAGCTTATATGTAATTTAAGACAATTGTATATGAATTCTTGTCGAGATATTGATGTAAATATATCCTTTAATGAACCATTACTTTATTAATGCTCCATTAATAGATATATTTACATCAATATCTCGATTTTTAGTCGTCGTAGCTACTGCAGTTTTGGTACAATAAACGTTTTTAAAACTATAAAAGGTGGGGCTTAATGGCTGAGTGACTAACGCTCTGGCGCTCGGTACTACTGTTCACGGTGGGCATGGATGATTGTAGCTGTTCGAAAGCCACTTTAAATTGTAGACCTCGATCTAATATGATCGTAGAGAGTTGTGAGGGTAGTTTACTCGCGTCCGTAGCAAATCTGTAAGCTACAAGTGCCCTCTGTGTAGCACTATATGAGTAACAGCATTGCAGCTCTTACTTATGACATAATGTTAACTGTCTAATAATATCGCCTCCATCAGGAAAAATTTATATATATAATCATTTCGAATCGATAGTCCGACTGTTTGGTGAAATTATTTTACAGCTTTTCTCTTATATAATAAATAAATGCGGGGCAGTTACCCATGAATGCCCCCTCAAGGAAGGTATTGCTTCCCATCATCACCCTTCGGTGGGCTGTTCACCAAACAGATAAGTGGTACATAAGGTTCATCGAAGGGTCTAATATTATAGTGCATGTCAAACTTTTATTTGAAACTTGCGGATGACACTAATAGATTTCTTCTGAAAGTATTGCCTGCCTATTGAATTGTTTAGAAAAGTGTGGCTTGCCTTGTTACATTCCTTATTACACATATCTGAATCTTAACATGCCATGACTCTTTTGTATTGTTTACAAAAATATAAACACACAAAGCGTATTTGTTGTTCTTCGAAAAACCACCTTTTCCAGATATCTGCTAAGCCAGAACGGTGAAAACCAAAATACTCGAACTGAAAAGAATAACCGTTGGAAAGAAATCCTCCTTCCTTTCTACTCCGGTGAATAGATCTTCCATTTTTAAGATATTTCAGAAAAGAATTTGCTTCCGGATGTGCAGAGGTAGTGTCGCTCGTAAATCGCGTACTTTCCACTGGATGAATAAGAGCAGCATTAGCCGGTGACGCATGCCGTTGAGGAGGATATTAGTAACTTCTGGGGAAAAGAGTTATGGTGCTTTTCTTGATGTATCTCAATGGAAACCTGGATTATTAGTCAAGACAAAAAAAAAATAGCTATCGTATTTTTAAAAGGAGAAATGCCACTCATATTTTAAAGGAAGATATTTAATAGCATATAGAGAGTGAAAGATGTAACTTTAAGCAATGAAAATGTAATTTATAGCCGTCGAAAACTTTTCGTGGAAATTTTAAGTTTATTATAAATAGAATTAAAAATTTTATTACAAGGATTCATATATAATTGAATTAGAGAATGAGATAAAATTCGCTTCTGATAAATTTCTTGATTCGAATATATCTATAAAGGTGCCAAATTTCGATTATGAGTCGTGGTAGCTATTGAATTTTTGATACACTAAACGCTTTTATAACAATAAATATTGGGACTGATGATCGAGTGACCAGCATTCCAGTACTCTGTGCTATAAGTTTCGGATTCGAGTCCCGGTGGTGTCCTGGATCGATAATCAGACTATCTGGTGAAATTTCTTTCCATATTTTCTCTCACACAACAAATAAATGCTGCCCCTGAAAATCCTCAAGCAAGACATTGCTTTTCCTCATCAACCGTCGGTTGAGTATTCATGGGATGCATAAGTGATACATGAAACCCATTGCTGTTTAACGTCAACAAAAGGTCCAATCTTATAGTATATGTCCAACTTTTATTTAAAACATATTGATACTAATTTAGTTTAGTTTAGTTTGTCGCACTACTGTCATTTTGAGCACATTTTAGGTTAACTAGACGGGTTAGAACTACTTGGTAACATCCATTCCGCAGTCAGATTCCGAACTTGAAGCCGTGGTACTAAAGAGCAGACCTCTAGCCAATTGGCCATGGCCATACTAATAATAATTGATTGCATTCTTCTGGAGTATTGCCTGCCTATTGAATTGTTCAGCAAATTTTGGTTAATTTTGTTAAACTCCTTATTATATATCTGATACCTATAATTTTATGACTCATTTGTATTGTTTACAAAAATATAAACACACAAAGCATATTTGTTGCTCTTCGAAAAACCACCTTTTCCAGATATCTGCTAAACCAGAACGGTGAACTGAAAAGAACAACCGCTCGAAAGCAGGAGGAAGAAAGAAATTCCTTTCGACTCCTGAATAGATCTTCCATTTTTAAGATATTTCCGAAAAGAATTTGCTTCCGGATGTGCAGAGGTAGTGTCGCTCGTAAATCTCGAACTTTCAACTGGATGAATAAGGGCTGCATTAGCCGGCGACGTGTGCCGTTGAGGAGGATATTAGTAACTTCTGGGGGAAAAAGAGTTATGGTACTTTTCTTGATGTATCTCAATGGAAACCTGGATTATTAGTCACAGCAAAAAAAAAATATATATATATGTGTTGTATTTTTAAAGGTAGAAATGGCACGCATGTTTTAAAGGAAGATATTTAATAACATGTAAAGAGTAAAAAAATGTAACTTTAAACACTAAAAGGAAATGTATAGGCATCGAAAATATTTTCGTGGAACTCTTAACATGCAATTGAATTAAATTAGTTACAAGCTACAGACAGTTTCTAATAAAATTATGGTAAATTTATGCATATATATTTAAATCAGTATCTTTATTACTAGTTGTGGTGGCTACTGCATTTTTGATACAATAAAGTTTTTTAAAACTATAAATTGTGGGAACTGATGACAGGGTGATTAGCGCTCTGGGACATGAGTTTAGGTTTCGAGTCCCGCCGCTGCTGCGGGTGATTGTAGTGGTTCGGAATCCACTTTAAAAAGTAAAGCCCTATCTAATATCTGTAGAGCGTTGGGCGCAGGGCTGACAAATCTATTCCGTAAAAAGTCAGCGTTACGGAAACTCGATGTCGTTTCCGCGTCCTATCTATTCCGTCTTCTGTTCGAAATACATGGGGGTTATTTGCCCCTAAAATTCCTCCCGAAAGGGAATGCTTTACGCTTATTACAAATTGGTGGGGTTGTTGGGGAACACCAGTCTTACTGATATGTAAAAAAAAAAAATTAATTTTGTTTCAAAATAAATCTATTACACTTAAATCTCTACTGCGAAAACAATGATCTCAATGAAGTTCTGGGGTAATTTCGTTGTAATGAATTATTTTAATTATTATGTATTACATATTCATGCATATTTCATGGCAAAAACTACAAATGAAGAACATCCATATAAAAGTCTTTTAATAAAAACTAATTCCATACAGCAAATTTTTTGAAGAATAAAGGCATACATGTTAAACTGTTTACTGCTTTCACCTCAACTTTAAATCGATGTCGAAGTGTGTCAGACAAGCCTGGGTCAATGACAATAAATGGATGGCGGCATTGCTTAATCAATCTTTACATCTGCGCTTGAATCCGTGAGTGTCAGAGCACGAACAGTTGATCGGTATTCGATTACACAATGATCTGTTATCTGATCCAAATCTCGCGTTAAGCCGAAAAGTAATTTTATGGTCGTTTGGTTGACTTACAAATGAGAGAAATATCTCAGAAAGCGATAATTCATGGAGTTCTGGACCGTTGTTTAAGAATCTCACAAGGACCAAGACCTCAGTTCAGGAATCCGTAACTGGAAAGCGATTATATTTATTTTCGATAATTAAATCTACCATATGAAATGCTGTTTTTGACTGGCGGGCTCTTTAATTTAAGTCATTCGCAACTAAACCAGTAGAGATATAGCTGATTCAGTGTACTTCAGGGTTAATCACGGTGTCCTTCTACACATCACCAACATTTTAAACCCATAATTTTCGATACATTTTCCAAGAAATATCGTCTTACTATTTGATCTTTTCTTTTGGGGCACAATGGACGATCATTATCGGTGTAGACATGGCAACTTCTGGTTTGGCACCCATAGTGGAATTGCGAACCAAGCATAAACATTTAAAATGTCCACAATGTCCCTTACGCCACTTCAAACCAGATAGTATGAAATGTATTACAATATAAATTAATTTTATATTTAATTAGATTGGACATAAAAACATTTGTTGTTTTTTCCTATCTCGGAATAATTTCCTTCAGGATAAACATTAATATTCATAGTTTTAAGTCTTTTAATTTGCTGAATTTTTACTAATTTCAATTTGTAGATATAAATTTAAATCAATCTCTTATAAGTAATATTTGTTACTGCCATTGTATTATTTGTAATGCTATCGCATTTGGAAATCTTAGAGGATACGTTTACGTAAGAAAAACTACAAATTTGGAGATTGTATACTAAATTTTTTATGTTTTTTACAAATCATACAGAAATAATACATTTTATACCCTCGAGCAGATCTGGAAAATTTATGCCGTATATGCGATTACTATACGTATGCCTACGTATTATTTATGTGTTTTGATTCTGCAGAAAATGTTTAAGGATATGCTGTGGATGTTTGTGGGGGTATGGAATCCACTTTAAACCATAGTTGCTGGTCTGATATGACTGTATTGTTGACAACTTTACTTCATTAAAAAATAACATATCCTGTTTTGAAATCTGTCAGTACGCAGATGGCCTTAGCCCACTATGGGCTGTTGCTCTAATGAAGAAGAGGAAATATATATATGAAGTGATTGAATAATATTTATTTTTAAACTGTATCAACATGATTTCTAATAAATTAATTCAAATAACTTCATTTACTGTACTTAATTAATTTTTTTATCCATTACTATGCAATTTTAATATTTTGCATTTACATAAATGTTATCAACAATAATCAGTATAATTTAATGTTTGTATCAAACGCACCATATCATTTAAACATATGTTGTAACACTGTTATAATTGGTAGGGGCAAATGATGAAATGTAAATTGAATAAAATGTAGAACAATGTAGCTGCTCAGAACGAAATGCAAATTGAATATCTTAAAATTCACACCAGTTTAATTTCCAGAGAAGTGTATAATAATTTACTAATGTTCTATTTCTATTATTTATTAATATACTCATTTTATTTGAAGAACGAATTTAATATGTCATACTTTTTGTCTTTGAATTTTATTTATTCACAATGCTAGCAAACATCCTTTAAAATCTTTGAATTAGATACAATTTAATATTTATTTAAACTTTGGGAAAAGTTATAACTTTTACTACTATATTCGAAATATCAAACTTTAAACGCCATTTCCGATTTCAACGCAAACAATTTTTAACTGCTTACCGCAGAATCTATGTTCGGCAATTAAATTTCCTCAAATATGTCGAAACTAAAACAGATTCTCATTTGGCAAACCCGAAAAACGCAATTACGGATCCTCCAATAAAACTCAAATACTTGGCTGTCTTAAACTTTGGCAAATAATGCCCTGGGAAAAATAAAAACTTTGTGCTGGTTTTCTCTCATTCCATAATCACTCACTGCTGGAAAGATAATTACACCACAGACACGACGCGACTACTACGCCTTGACTTCCAAATCGATAGACAGTCAAGACCAAAAAACAACAATAACAGCAAGTAATCAGAGAGCTAAAACTGCAGCAGTCGCGATATCTGAAAGGCACAAAATACTTGTAGCGGTAATAAAATTCTACTACTTGAACTAAAAATAATGTTAGTAAGTGGTACGATTTTCGACTCGCGGTAATTGATTGGAGGGAAAATTTTATGATACGCTTTAGTTATTGGTGGTGCCTCCTTTTAAAACTTTTAACGGCACATTCCTTGGAAGGCAAATTTTATTCTCCAGCCCTCTGATGCTGCAGCATCCCTACCCCACCCCACCCCCAAAATCTTCGGGTCGAGCCCGTGATTAAGTGCTAATTAAGAAGTTTTAAGCGAGAGCTGCTGAGTTTTAATTAAAAACTAAATAATGATCTAATTTTCAAATGCCACGCCGCTTTGTAGTTTGAAAGACCAACGTTTCAGCAAAGTATAATTAAAGATTACTGACAGAGATTAAACCTTTGAACTCCATCGTTCCAACTTTTTCTCGGCTATTCTATTCGCATTCTATCTCCGCCCCTCACCCCCTTTCTTCACATATGCTTGTTAAAGCCGGAGAATGCTGCCAGAGCTTTGTTAAGTGGATATCTTGGGATGTCTAGAAAGGCAGGGTGTACTAGTTAGGAAGTGAGGAATTATTTTTGCTGAGGAATTACTGATGACGCAGAATGCTATTGAGAAGTCTGGGGATTAATTATTATAATTACACACTTAATGAAATTCAAGGATTTCTACAATTTGAAGATGTCAACAGTGATAGTGGAGTGTCTCATTTCCCCAGAAAACATTTTTCTTGTTTTGAAATTTTGACTAATGACATGGAACTCGGGAAATAGTGAAACTCGATACATCACATAAACATTATATTGGTGTATATATTTCTGGTATTTTCCATATATATTTCAGCAAAGGGATCACTTTAGCATGTGACACCGAAGCCTAATTAGGTGCATATCTTTGAATGACTGGAAAACATACTAGACTAGAGGGATATTTATTTTTTAATGCAACAAAATTGCTCTTAGATTATTATTATTTTATATATAATATATATATAATGCTCTTATTATTATTTTTATTTTTGACTCTTGTAAAGAAACTCTAAGATATTCCTAGAATGTCTCAAAAAGCATTCTTTTCTGACATGTGGATCATAAAATAAAATAAAATAAAATACTATAAAGTCTAAATATGGGGCAAATGATAACAAATTCAGTACGGAAGTGGTGTATATGTATGAATGGTATCATTGTATATTGATATGAGATTAACAAATTCTTCATGGCTTGATCTGGATTATTCTAAATTTGAAACTGTTGTATATTATTTGTTGTAGTAGAGATTACCATTATTTAAAATCTCCAGGCACTAGAAAAAATATTTCTAAACTTATAGAAACAAGAAGACTTTAAAAATTTTATTTACATGATTTAATGTAACTATTTTCAACGAAATGTTTACATTTACCCCTGGCGATTTTAGTAAATAATAAAAAGAAAATTATTCGTTTATTATGTTACCTATTATAAAATATACTAATGGATTGATTAGAATAACTACATTTTTAGAGACATCATTAGAAGTCATAAATCACAATTAGACTACATCGGATATAATACATATTTTAACTAATTAGCGTCTCTAATGCAATAAAAAACTCTCAGGAAAATTAAATCATCATCTTAAAATATATGAAAATGTTATTTCATTATTTGTGTTCTTACAACGTTGACTGACGCATAATGCCATCATGTATTGCATTATGACAACCTACCAAGATAAAAAAAAAAAAAAAAACATAGCTGCTTATTTGAGATTCAGAAAAGTTATGGAAACTTTTGTTTTTATAATTTATTCTAGTACTGAAAAATATCCAAAGAAATAAGGCTGATAAATTAGGTATTTTTTTTATATTCTTCTTTCTAGTTTCATTCCGAGATTATGCCTTATCAAGAGAAGATAGACTAACCGATTATGATGTATTATACCAATTGATACTACTTAGAACAAACATACTTGTATTCAATCTAAAAAAGTTATTATATATATTTTATCATTTAATTTATTTTAATAATTATATCATTTATTTTAATAATTTTCTTTTCCTTCACATTTACATTTAGACTATATGTTATAAAAATTTTTAAAATGTGTGTAAATTCGGAATCATTCCCTTATTCTTAACAACCAAACATAAAAGAATCCGCTTTCAAATATAAGTTCCTATTATGGATCGTTAAGGAAAATTCATAAAGCAAACTAAAAATTGTAGCAAAATAAGAAAATAGTCATATTTATATTTACTGCTTTATATTCCAGTGTGCTTAAGACCTTCTTGAAAATAATCATTCTATTCTATTCAGATATCTGCAAAGTTTTTTAAATTTTCTGATTTGATAAAATTTTTACAACCACTGCATTCTATGATGCAGCCAATCAATGTCTATCTAAGATATATTTTTTTTTTTTTCTTTTTTTAATATGATGATTAAAGATTATAAAGAAATACTGACCTGTTGCTTCTACATTATTGTACAAAAGAAATACTTTTTTTTAAGTTTTTGTTGGGTTTTGAATTTCTGTCAATATTTTAATGTGCTCTTATATAATCACTTTTTTTTTGTAAATTGTAACATAGTGGTGTATTTTTCTTTTTTTTTGCTAGATTTTTTTTTTTGTAATATATTTTAATTTTAATTTTTGTATCATCAGTAGAAATGAGGTTGTCCTAATATGAGCCCCATGACTTTCACAATAAATGCGTGAAAAAAATTAGGTTATTATTTAAAATAGATTAACCAAGATTAAAGTTTTTGAAAAAAGTTTATTTAAAATAAATACTTTAAAAATGGTTTTAATCATGTGTGTTTTAAAATTTACAAGAAATATGTTTTGCTAAGATTTTCCAATATAAAGTCACTGACTTTGTATTTCCTTTTGTATTGTGTGGCCTGTAGTATGAAAGCAGATTTTTGTTCCAACTTTTACAAAATATTGTATAGGAATCAGTTATGATTATGAAAGTTAATTTAATATTTAATATTAAAAATTTCACCAGTTCCACTGATAAAATAAATGTCAAAATAGGTTCACATACAATAAATTAAATTTCATAAATGAATTAAGTATTCAAAATTTTTTTTCTCCTATAAAATGTGTTGTATGTTAACTTTATATACTACATTTCCTTTTTATTTGTTATGATTATTAATTATATTAGTTATTTATTTATTTTTCTAAACCCATATATTTTATATTCCTGCATAGAAGTATAGTGTCGTATTTCGTGAATGATATTTTAGTAAGACATAAGGCACACGATAATAATATAAATTGTTAAAAAAGTATAAATCTTTAAAGTGATGTAATTATTTCTATAATTGATGAATGAAAATTCATTCAATTGAAAAAAATTCATCCAATTGGGATAAACAAAATTCATTCAATAAACTTTGCTTACAATAAATAACTTTTAATTCGGTTTTCTATCTTTTCTCCTTAATACCCCACATGCGCACTTAATTAATATTTTTAAAAACCGAACAATTATGCGTACCATATTTTTTCCACGAAACGCAATTCCGAGGGACAACATAGATGAAATTAAGCCTCTCCTACAAAATAATAGCAGCAGCAGCAAATGGAACGTATTATTCCAATTGCCTGCAACCTACATTCCAGTTTCTGCAAGCAGACATTCTTCTGTTCCGAAAAGGTATTATCATTCTCAGAGGGAGTATTAATAAGGGGGCACCAGACGCATATTGAACGCGGGCATTTCTTATTCTAGAAGCAGCTTTTGCCATTATGAGCAAATGCTTTTTTATTTCGTGCCCAGACACGTTCGAAGGACAAAGGAAGCATTAAGTATGAATATAGACAAATGTCATTAAAAGGGGTCCGTATGGATTATGCGCATGATCTTTTTGAAATGCTTTCACTTTTTCGAAAGAAATGAGTTTTATTACATTTTCATCACTGTATGGAAATGAATTTTTTGAAAGACAAGTATTCGTCTGTTTACTGAAAGTTATGTATCATGTTTGTAAAAACTTATTTTACATATGTAGTTAATCAGACGTGATATTTAATGAACCGTTTTTAAATTGCAATTAAATAAGTAATAATGCTCTTAATTAGTTTGTAATGCTCTTTGCAATTTAAATAAGTGTTTTTATCGAAATATTGAAAATATATTACGAGAATATTTTTTTTTGTAATCTGGAACGATTAGAATTACAATTCCCTTTTATTACTATATATTTTTTATAAAACCATCTTTTTCTTTTCCGTGTATTGATGTATAGTGTCTTCTTACAAAAATAACATTCATGAAATACGTTTGGGGTTTATGATGATATTGTATAAAAAAATTAAGAATCTTTAAAATGTGGCAGTTATTTTGATAGTTATGATGAACGACATTCAATCAATTAACTTTGGTATACTCATTAAACAGCTCCAACTTTACTTTTACTTCAGTTTTCTGTCTTTTCCCTTAATACCCCACATGCACATTTAATTATTATTTTTAAAAACCACAACAATTATGTGAACCATGTTTTTCTCGCAAATGCAATTCAGTGGGACAACATAGATGAAATTAAGCCTCGCCTACAGAATAATAGCAGCAGCAGCGAATGGAACGTATTATTCCAATTGCCGCGACCTACTTTCTAGTTTCTGTGAGCAGACATTCTCTGTTCGAAAAGGTATTATCATTCTCAGAGGGAGTATTAAGAAGGGGGCACCAGACGCATATTGAACGCGGGCATTTCTTATTCAGAAGCAGCTTTCGCCATTATGACCAAATGCTTTTATTTCGTGCGCAGACACGTTCGAAGGACAAAGGAAGCATTAAGTATGAATATAGACAAATGCCATTAAAAGGTTCGTATGGATTATGCACATGATCTTTTGAAATGCTTTTACTTTCTTTCACAAAGCAATAAGTTTTATTACATTTTCACCACTGTATGGAAATGGATTTTTGGTCTTTAAAAGACGAATATACGTCTGCTTGCTGAAAGGTATGTATGATGTTTGTAAAAACTTATTTTGCATATATGCGTAATCAGAGGTTGTATTTAATGGATATTTTTAAAATTTCACTTTATAATATAAATAAGTCTTTTTTTCGAATATTGAAGTAGTTAATATATTTAGAATATTTTTTTTTATGTGATTTCGATTGATGGGAATTATTAATAAAATTTATAATAACAACATTATCTCAGAAACAGAAAGATTAGAGAAATAAAAATAATAAATTATAACCAAAATTTTTATAATATCAATGTTTTGTTATTTTATATTTTCAATTTATTTAAAATTTATATTTTTATTTTATAAATTTTAATTGTTTGGTTTGTCATGTATAGATAGATAATATGTAAGAAGAATGATAACTGAAGTCATTAAAAGGTTTTCATTACTTTTTTATCGGTAGCATATCGACACTGTCAGGATGAGTGTATGATACGTATTCTTTCCATAAGTTAACCGGCATTTGATTAAAAGAATGTCTTATTACTTAATATTAAATATATTTAATTTTCATTTATAAAATACATATTAAAATATATACAATATGATAAATTTCGTAAATGACTTCAGTATTCAAAAATTATTTCACCTATAATACGTGTTTGTATGTTAACTTTGTATGCTACAATTCTCTTTTATTTATTAATTTTCATAAATCCAACTATTTCTTTCCGAGTATTGATGCATGGTGTCTTATTTCGTGAATGTTATTTTAGTTAGACATATATTGTTCACGATAATATAGTACGTTGTACGTAAAAAGTTGAGAATCTTTAAAATGACGTAACTATTTGATAATTATCATAAAGGAAAATCATTCAATTAACTTTGTTATTAGTTAACAAATAGTTTCTACGACACTTTTTTAATTTAGTTTTCTATATTTTCCATTTTTATCACACATGCACAATTTTTTTTTTAAAACCTGACAATTATGTTTACCATATTTTTCTGAAACACAATTCCGTGGGACAACAGAGATGAAATTAAGCCTCTTCTACAGAATAATAGCAGCAGCGGCGAATGGAACGTATTATTCCAATTGCCTGCGACCTACATTCTGGTTTCTGTAAGCAGACATTCTTCTGTTCTGAAAAGGTATTATCATTCTCAGAGGGAGTATTAAGAAGGAGGCACCAGGCGCATATTGAACGCGGGCATTTCTTATTCAGAAGCAGCTTTCGCATTATGACCAAATGCTTTTATTTCGTGCCCAGGCACGTTCGAAGGACAAAGGAAGCATTAAGTATGAATATAGACAAATGCCATTAAAGGGTCCGTATGGATTATGCACATGATCTTTTTGAAATTTTTACTTTTTTCAAAAAGTAATGGGCTTTTATTACAATTTTTCATCACTGTATAGTAATGGTTTTCATTTTTTTTGTCTTTGAAATACAAGTATGTATGTGTTTCCGAAAACTATTTTGTAAAACCTTATTTTGCATAGATAGGTAATTAGATATTGTATTTAATGAACTTTTTTTAAAATTCTACTGCATAATAAAGCTAAATATTTTTAAAAGTACTGAGAATATTTTTTTTTTTTTTTGGTAATCAGGAATGATTGGGATTATTATTTAAATTTAAGATAACATTATCACAGAAATAAAGAAAACGCACTAATAAACTACAAATAAAATGTTTTATTATTTTATATTTTCATTTTACTTAAAATTTATATTTTTAATTTTATAAATTTTACTTATTTGAATTGTCATGTATAGATAGATAATATGTAAGTAGAATGACAACTGAAATCATAAAAATGGTTTTCATTACTTTTTTTATCTGTAGCATATCGACAATCATAATGAGTCCATGATATATATTCATTCCATTTTTTTAAGTTGTTTTTTTTTTAAAAAAGGAATCTTAACTTAATACTTATAAATAAAATTTGGATATTTAAATTATCATTCTTAAATATTTTTGATCTTTGGATATTTAAATTATCTTGTTAATATTCAAAAATATATAACAAAATATGGTCACGATAATATAGCTACAGGGGTCGGCAATTTTTGAGGCGGAAGAGCCCAAAAATTGCTATTTACAGAATGTTAAAGTTTTTAAAGAGCCGCAAAATTTTTTTTTGCCAAACAATAAATAGTACTCTAATAAATAAAGACGTTTTTTTGATGAAAAAAAAAATTATATTCATAAGAAAAATATCTATTTATTCATATATAAGTAGTGTTTTTCACAACAAATTAAATAACATATATATGGCATTATTAATAATTATTTATTATTTAAGTAAAAAATTAAAACAATTAAACATTTTTTTACAACACTAACTTGTACTTCAATAACAAACAATTTAGTTTGAAAAACAAATTCAATGGGAGCGTTGGCTTTGCATGGTTTTTGGAAAGTTTGGATAAATTTGGCTCATAACTTGTTATTTTAAGTTTTTGACGACTCTAAATTTTCATTTGTTAGTTGGTTTCTTACTTTACTTTTAATTATATTCATGCAAGAGAACGCTTGCATGCACGAATTTTTTATGATATATATTCGGATCGACATAATACGAATATGTCGATCGAAGATATATCAACACTCCAAATGCCAACTTCTTCACCTCACTGTAGCAATCTGGAAGACTATTCCATGCGTCAAATACATAATATGCCTCAACTCGCGGCATTGTCACACATTCTTCTCTTTAAAGCTATCCATTTTTTGTTGCGTTAAGTACATACATGTTTAAACGATTTTTAAATGTTTTTTTTTTTTTTTTTGACAAAATAAATAATATTTGCGTATGGAACTAAAGAGCCGCAGCTTCACATCAAAGAGCCGCATGTGGCTCCAAAGCATTTATAAAATTGCTGACCCCTGATATAGTAGATTTTAAAGATTCACAATTTTTTTTTTAACAATGATGTAATTATTTGGTAAATATCACAGACGAATCTAATTCAATTAACTTTTGTTATACTTAATAAATAGCTTCTACGCCCCATTTAATTCAGTTTTCTATGTTTTCATTTAATACCCCACATACACACTTTAATTATTATTTTTAAAAACCTAACAATTATGCGTACCATATTTTTCTCTGAAACGCAATTCCGTGGGAGAACATAGATGGAATTAAGCCTCTCCCACAGAATAAGAGCAGCGGCAGTGAATGGAACGCATTATTCCAATTGCCGCGACCTATATTCTAGTTCCTGTAAGCAGACATTCTTCTGTTCTTTCAGAAAAGGTATTATCATTCTCAAAGTGAGTATTAAGAAGAGGGCACCAGACGCATATTGAATGCGGGCATTTCTTATTCAGAAGCTGCTTTCGCCATTATGACCAAATGCTTTTATTTCGTGCGCAGACACCTTCGAAGGACAAAGGAAACATTTAAGTATGAATATAAACAAATGCCATTAAAAGGTCCGTATGGATTATGCGCATGATCGTTTTGAAATGGTTTTACTTTTTTTCAAAGAAAGTAATGCGTCTTTTATTGGAATATTTGTGAAAACTTATTTTGCATACTATATACAGGTAACTAGATTTTGTATTTAACGAATCGTTTTAAAATTATTTTATAATAGAAAGTTTGAAGTCCTTTATATATGTTTGAAAATATATTATGAGAATAATTTTTTTATAATATATATAATCAATGGAATTATTATTTAAATTTAAGATAATAACATTTAAAAATTGAAGAGAAACTAAATAATAAATCACAATCAAAATGCTTTATAATATCTATTTTTTATTAATTTATATTTTACTTTTATTTAAAATCTTTATTTATAACTTTAATTTTATTTTTTTTATCATTTGGAATAATGGAGTTTTTTATTATTTTTATTCGACCGGTATTTTTTTAAGCATGCTCATAAAATTGCATGCATATCTGTAATAATGTTTCCTAAGAGCATGCGTGAGTAGGGAGAAAAAATGCCGGACGATTAAAAATACGGTATGCAAAAAAAATGGCAGAATGGTAACTGGAGTTATAAAAGGCTTTCATTGCTTTTTTAAAATATCTATGTTTTGTTTTTATATTTTCTCATTTTTTTAATGTTCTAATACTTCTAAAGATTTTAGTACTAATTTTAATAATGTTTTGTTTACATGTCATAAATAAAGTCAATTCCTATTTTTTTCACTCTATTGCTAAGAATGGTAACTGAAGTCATAAATGGCTTTCATTCATTTTTTTAAGTTTATCGGGCACCATCTATTGGTAGATATATCGACTATCTTAAATCTAAAAAAAAAACTAAAATTTATTCGCTCCATAATTTTAATTACTGAATTAATATTTCTAAAACCTATTAACATCCAGTGTCAACGACAAATTAAAAGTTTCTTGAATGGATGATTTAAAATCTTTTATGAACGATTGAGATTTGAACAATTTTTATTTCTATAGGGAGAGTGTCACTATTTTTTAATGTGTGAAAAATATCTTACAGTTTCCAATTGTTTATTTTCATGCATAAGTCTCGAAAGTGTCTAAAATTTGTAGCTCTTCCAACATCTAGCAGTATAAAAAATAAATGAAACAGAAATAATCTCAACAACTTCTAATGACACCCTATGCATTCATCGCTTTCAGAAAGGTATTGTGATAACGTATGTATCATGTTTCCTGGTTTTCTGCCATACAACACGCAATAGGCTAATGGAGGATTGTAAAAAAAATTCCCTAAAAGTCTTCCGTACGAAAATATTCTCCCCTTTTTTCCCGTTTCTGTGATAATCATGACCTTCGTATGTGCAACAAGAGCATCATCGATATTTAACAACAATATTTTTTCTTTTATAGAATGTATTTTGCATTCGATTTGAACGAAACTGGATCATTAGAAAGTGTGATAATCTTATAATAAAAGGCAATAAATATATCATAATCATCCACATAAATGCAAAGGGCCATTTTCATTTAAAACTTTGGTTAAAATTACAGGACACGCATCAAAAAGCTTAAATATTCATACATTTGGGATCATTAGCTTGTAGCTGTAGCAGTATGGTAGATAGCTCCCCTAGTTCTAAATACTAATGCACTAAGTTTAAAATCCATACGTCTGACTAAACTACAAGTTTCCCTGTGGAATATGTGGATGAGCTCAATAAATCAATAAGATGAAAAAATAAATCAATAAATTGCATAAAATTGTAGTGGTAAAATATGGCTGCAGTGTAGCAGGTTCTCAGTGATCTCTGAGTTATTCTGCATTTTTCTGCCTATGTATAAATATACAGGGTGTTTATAATTAAATTTCCACTTTCAAAATGCTGTAAAAAGAAACACTTGTCACAATGAGTTCAAATTTGAACTGAAGATACTTGAAAAGGCAAACGATACAGCGTGAAAAAAATTCTAAAAATACACCATCAATTTTTCCCATCAATTTGGTATGACCTTACCGTGGTGGATGGGTTTCCCACTAACAGTGTCACAACTGTTGAATGATTTGGAAGTCATTTTTTCGTCAAAAAACCGAAACATTCAAGCAGATTGAACACTACAGTTGGTTTAATGTGCAACTCATGCCAAATCTGTTGCAATTTCGATTCAAAATATCACTGGCGGCCGAATTCACTTTTTTATGCCACTTACAGTGCCATCTATTAATACACCTTGGAACTTTTTGGATGCCGGAACTTATTATAATATCTTTTCCCCCTTATTCAAGTATCTTCAGTTCAAAAGTTGAACTTATTATGACGAGTGGTTTTTTTTTTTTTTTTTTACAGCATTTTGAAAGTGGGGTTTTAATTATAATCACCCTGTATATCGTTCTATAACGTTCGAAAACAACAACATCTTCATTGAGTGTAATAACATTTAAAAGATTATAAAACGAAAAAAAAAAAAGTGTTGAACTTTAATGTATTATAGATTTTTAGCAATAAATAAAATATTTTTGAAAAGTTATGTTGCTTGGGAATAAAAATACCATTTTTACCAATAAGAAAGACTCTCTGAAATGATGCATAATATATATTTATTTTCCGATGCTCCATCAACCTTTACTCGATTAACTCTTCAAAGTGTTAACACATTTATTATAGGGATATCCCTAGTATGTCAACCTTTTCTCGATAATAGGATTAGAAATATATATTATAATAGGACAATGTCTTTTAGGATCAATATCTCGAATTGAGCGTTACCAGTTAAATAACCTGATGCCAATGCACATTAACATAAGATCAAGTGAATCTAAAAGCTATTCAAAGCAGTGTCTGCAACGCATTATTTCAGAGGAAATTAAATTTAGGCTGGCTTACTTATTAGTTAAGTATGAATGTAATATTACAAATTGACATTGGCACATACTTTAAATTAGTAATTTTCAACTACGGTTACAACAAATTTCATCTCCTTTATTGGCACAGCTCCATGGTGGGCTAAAGTCGTCTTCCTACTGGCACATTTCGAGTCAGGAGATATTTTCTTGTTTATGGGATAGTGTTTTTATTCCAACGTTCTACAGTCTAAGACGGAACCTACTGTTTAAAGTGGATTCGAACCACTGCAAACATCCTTGGCACCGCTAGAATTCGAACCAGAAACCGGTGGCTCGAAGCGATAGTCACTCGGCCATCAGGCCCGGTTTCAACAAATTTAGCAAAGTTGATTCTAACCCGTAGACAATTGATATAGTTTTAAATAAGTTTGTAAAATTTTAATTCACTTTTTATACTTAATATGATAAATAATGGTCTAATATGAGTGTAGAGAGTTGGGTGTAAGTTTGATTTGTCGTTCTTCTGTCATTTTGCACACACTTTGGTCTAATTAGACCGTAACCTACAATTTAACATGGAATACCTAACAAACATCCATACCACCGCCAGGATTTGAACCTGAAGCCTATGGTACCAAAGGCCAGAGTAGTTGCCAATTGACCATCAGGCCGCATTGGGCGTAGAGCTGACAACTTTACCCTGTAAAAAAAAAACATCTCTTGTCTAGAAATCTGTCAGCAGACAGACGGCCTTGGCCCAACCCTGGGACTGTTGAGCCAATGAAGAAGATGGTAATATTTTACAACATTATCGATAGGTTTCTTAATAATTTGAGTTTAAAAAAAATATTCGTTTGATGACTTTTTTGTTATTAATAGAATCATTCTTCAGTACCCTTAAAAGTTACGTGCATATTGAATAAAAATTACATCGAAATAGTGTTGAAAGAATAGTTGTTAAAAACACCAGTTCAGGGAGTGGCTTGATTTATTTTCAGAAATCATTTATCTGATTAATAGCGCTCCACAAATTAGAGTAATGCTTCAAAATTTAATATTAGCACTGACTTTAAGATTTAAAACGTATGCTATCAGTGGAAAAATTATAGACTTTTTGCAACTTTGTATGAAATGTATTGAATTAAAGAAAGGGTGTGGCTGTCGCAAGCCTGGTGAAGTGTTTTTAACACTACTTCACTTTTTCATAATTACGAAGCAGGGAACGAAACGACGTGTTTTAAACACCTGATCATTATTCATGAGGGTATGATTATACTTTTTTTTAGCCTCTTCTGAACTGGACCTTTTTATATTAGGAAGAGGAGGGGGAATATGTAATTTGGGTACATAAACCACTACATATCTAATGAAGTCACGCAAAAGCTATGTTTTGAGGAAACTGCTTTTTAATTAGCGTTATTTTGAACCTTGCGCTAAACTTAACAGTTGCGTAAAGGTGAAAGAACGAAGAGATTTTGAAGAATTGCGATACTTTTTGTAATTCAGCTGTAAGCTTATCAGCTGCAGCAGCGCTTATTCTAAATTTAAATTGCTTATAAATTGGTTTTGCTGCATCAATATGAGTGCTGCATTCGGGGTAAATGGTGCTCCTAGTCTAGACACCAGGAAGTGATGGTGCGAGAAAGAACATTACATGGTGTCACGCATGTGCAAATTGTAATAGTTTACAGCGGGTCAATGCTTCAAATTAGTAGTTTTCAGCTGTGAGCTTCCAAAGTTAGGTAATTACCATTATTCTAGCTGGTAGAAAGTTGTTATAGTTCTGTATATTATGATAATAACTTTTTGGTATCTATATATTATCGACATTATTAATTACTTGACTTTAACTTGTTTAATACTAGTTTAAAATTTTTCATTTGATGGTTTACATGCAATTTATGATGTTTAGTAATCATTATAACTAATTACAACATAACATCCTCTGCGTTAACTGGGGCTTCAACTATTAGATTTCTTGGACCACATCTAAAAGGACATTCTGTCTAGGGTCGCATATAGAATATATTTAGAAATATTATTAAAAAGTTTTAAAATTATGCGAATTTTATATAACCCTCTAGGAAATCTCGCAAAAAATGTTTTAGATTACAAACATGATATTTTTGTTTAGAATTTGTTTAATAATTATAAATACTGTAATTAAAAATTTAGGAAAATGTAAATGTAAATTGTTGACAGGTAATCTAAATGAAGAAACGTTTTATAGTTCATTATTTTAAATATACTTTTAAATTTTATAAGAAAAATGTTAAATAAGAGTGAAAAAAATCTTATTGTTTAAAAAAAATTGCGGATTTCAATTGTATCCCGTTCGACATGATGCTGGATGGTATGTGGCATAAATTCGGTGGATCCACAGATCATCTTAAATTTAACGTTTTTACCATGACTTTTAAGAGCATCAAAATATTCATTTCACAATAAAATTATGCAATTTACTAATAAGGCATTTTAAAATTTAGTGCATGCAATATTTTTATCTGAATTCTGCAAATTTATAAATTCTGGGAAGAAATAAATAAATAAATAAAGGAGATAGAAAAAAAACCAAAATTTGCTGTTTCAGGGAAAATATTTTACATAATCTTGTTTGGGATCATATCAACCTGGTAGTTAAGCGTGTTTGCTTTCCGATTGGCTGGATATTGAATGGGTACTATAAATCTGTATGTCTTAAGTATGTTATTACCTTAGATTAGCCAAGGAGGATGCAAACTCTCCAGATACCACTATTAAAGATGCTGCTTTTAAAATTGTGATTTTAAAATGGAGGTGCAACGATGCATACCTCCATTACTCATTCTTAGTAGTGCTCAATTTGCTAAATATTTGCTGTCCTAGTGGAGAATGACCATTGGTCGAAATGTCTATATTCAAGAACAACAGAATCGTGTTATTACAGTTTTAAGATAAATGATTAAAATTTTTGCTGTTCAGAATGCTCAAATTTACAATTAATAAAAATATTTTTTTTTTTTCCTTCTAATGAAGATGGCAAACACTGAGACACTTGGTCTTGGATGCCTTAAGGCAAGCTCTGCACAAACGTTACTCACTTTGCACTACCCAGGGGGCGCGTGTAACTTGAAGATGAAGCTACGGACGCGGAGTAACAATGCCCCCGCAACGCTCTACGATCATATTCCACCGGGACCTACAGTTTAAAGTGGATTCCGAACCACTACAACATCCATGGCACCGCCGGGACTCGAATCCGAAACCTGTGGTACCGAGCGCCAGAGCGCTAGCCACTCGGCCATTCAGGCCCTATAAAAATATATTGATACAATCAAATTTAACTGGATAAATATTTTTTCATCTTAATTCTCTTGATTATTTTAATAATCTTCTTTTTCATTAATATTATATAAAATTTTTTTAGTAATAGAAGTATTTCAAATTATTCTGTAATTTTATTTCATTTAGGCTCAATTACAAAAAAAAAAAAAAATCTTAGTAAATGGAGCCAGTTATGTTAACTCTATTAATAAATGTGGAATTTTAGTTAGATCATTGGATACTAGAATGATTGTAAAACCAACTCTCTTCAGGTTTCACAACATTTAGATCGCGTCTTCAATAACAAGTGTACTGCATCTATATGCAGTGCAGCCTGATGGCCAATTGGTACCACAGACTTTAGGTTCAAATCCTGGCGGTTGCAGGAATGTTTATTAGTGGCTCTGAATCCACGTTAAGTTGTACGTACCTGTCTAATTAGCCTAAAGTGTGTCAAAAAATGACTTTAGAGTGACAAATTAATATGTAGTTACAATTTTTGAACGAATATCACAATATGTGGCATTAAGAGGTCTCAACCTCGTCCAGCTTTTTCGAAACCAATGAAAGTATTTTGCCAACATACACATTTACCACAGCCATCTCTGGAATAGACACAAAGGTTTCCATTTCTCATCAGTTATTCGATCTCGGACCAAGTTTCCTTATTTCCAAAGCCCAACTCGCTGTCTTAAAAGTTGTTCTAACATATTCCTACGAATATAAGCATAGAAATGTTTATTCGTTTATTCAAGACAACCTTTAATAAACCTTTTCCTTTATTTATCAAGTCAACCTTTCAATATATCGTATTATAATATAAAATAAATAATTTTACGATCATTTAAATTGCAAGAGAAATTTAATAACAACGAAAAGAACATCATTTTCATTAAAAGTAAATAGAATGTCGTTATTTGCTTTAAAGTATGATGTATATGTCTTTGAAATTACTTTACTGATGAAAACTTTAAATACAACGCGTAACTAACACTTGTAAATTAATCATAAATTTTATCAATGTGATGTATGAACGATAAAATTTCACTTTGAAGAACGTATTGCCAATCAAGTTTGGCAAAAGAGATTAATGATATGATTGAAAACCAAATGCTTTTATCGTTTAAATATCAAAACAGAGTTCATTTTAATTACTGTTATTCATCACTGTCTTTTATTTCGTGTCGAGTAAGCACAGCAAATAGATTGATATTGCTTGCAATTCCCTAAATACGCCTTTTATTTAATGAGCTTCTTGAATCAATAAATATAAACAGAGTTATTGTGCAATTCATATATTTAATAGACAAAATAAGGTAATTAAATATTTAATGTTAGATAGAAATCCATATTTTAATACATATTTGAACATTTTGAAAATTTATCTTGCGGGTCATTGACCAAGCATAAATCGTTTAATTACGTAAGTTTGGTTTATATCTCTACGGTCATCTTATGCACACTTTAAGCTAATTAGACTGGGACCTGCAGCTTAACATGGATTTCAATCCACTAACAAACATACATGTGACCACCATGGTACGGAGACCAAAGACCAAAACCAGAGACCAGAGTGCTGGCCAATTGGCCATCAGTCCACATTTCTCTAAGGAGAATGTATTGCCAATGAAGTTCCAACAAAAGAGTTTTACATGATTCAAAACCAAATTCTTTTATCGTTTAAATATAAGTTCATTTTAATTACTGTTATTCATCACTGTCGTTTATTTTGGTCAGGTAAGCATATCAAATATATGGATATTGCTTGCAATTCCCCAAATATGCTTTTATTTAAAGGTCTTATTGAATCGCTAAATGCAATAATGAATTATTGCGAATTCATGTATTAAATAAACAAAATAATGTAATTAAATACTTAATATTAGATAGAAATGCATATCGTAATATATATTCGAACATTTACCTTACGGGGTTCATTGCACAAAGCATAATCATGTAATTAGACAAGAATATCTTTGCAAATGTATTGTCGTGGGAAATAGTAATAAAGACAATATATTTTTGAGATGTTTTCCAACTTTCTTTTCCTAATGGCTAGTTTACAGGACAACATATATCAAAAAACGTACAAAGAACAAGATAGAAACAGAAGGCATCTTTTAATCCATCAACTTAAGCCTGGCAATCTAATAACGCTTATATAAAGAAACAGGAGGCAGTGCATAACAGGAACCAAGCTGAGACATAACCATTTCATACTGGCTATCACATAGGAGACAAAGATGGTTAGGAGCCAATTTAATTCTGTAAAAGGTGCTTGTTGAATCAAACATTACCAGAGAAAACCTGTAGCAATATCATAGATTGTTTTCAATTTAGAGCACTCAATATCAAGCAATGCTTTTATTTATTTACGTTTTTAATTAATTTATGCCAAAAAATGTAGCCAATGAAGTAGAACTATTCAAAAAAGTTAATCATGCTGCATAATAATGTACAAAAACAATTACTCCATTCGTAGATCTTGAATACAGATTAGAGTGTGTATACGTGACACGAGTGGGTTCCTTAAAACTCAGGAACCGAAAGAGAAATTTGTTTCCCAAGTACAAAAACTTGAAATAATTAGCTAATCATAATATTTTTTATAATATGCTTAAAGTCATAAACGTACATTAAATAGCATAATAGTATTTTTCAAAAAGGGAGAGTCCGTAAGACAACGAAGTCATCTTCTTAATCTTGAGACATCTTCTTAATGGATAAACGCATTGTACACTTATTAGGACATTAGTTATTTAGGCTTATTAAGTTCTTGTTTGGTTTGTTTTTCACGTATATTTTTCAAAAATGCCCATTAAATTTTTGCCCCATTAAAATTGTTACTTCTTATGACAAAACCTTTCCAACGACTTTCTTTTATTAAAATGAATGAAAAATGGTGCACTTCTCTATTTAGTATGCACTGTGTCTAGTTAGTATGCTCTATATCGTTAGTATATACTTTTTGTTTTACTTGGGGCGCTTCACTAGTTGGTATGCACTGAATTTTTCTATTAAAGTGTAGCTAAAGATTTATAAATTTTTCGAATAAACTGCCTGAATACGATTACGGTTTTTTTCAATAATTTCATCAAATTAAATTTGTAATTCGATTGTTTATGCTTTATTATTATTGAAAAGTACGTTATTTTGAAAACAAATTAGCTGTATAAAAAATAAAAATATTATATTTTTAATAAGATATCGAAGGCATTTCGAATATGGTCGAATGAATGATTTCGCTCGACTTTTATTATTTTTTTTTTTTTTTTACATTTAATGAAATATTTAGTAATTTTTGCAAATAACCTTCCAAAAACTTTAAAAATATGGGTCTGTACATGTTTCTAAGGTACTTTGGGTATGTCGTTATTCGATGTTAATAAGTACCTATGGAATGTTCGATTATCTAGGATTTAATCCTGGAAAGCCTGCTACCCAGAAACATGATATACTAGCACGATTCATGCATTGAAAATGATCACAAATAAAGAAGTATTAAATTGTCACTACAATTTGCAAACGTTTTTCAATTTTTGTATCTCTGATTACTTCAAGTAATTTTGTTATAATATTTTGCTTTCAGTTGTTTTACTCTTTTCTTCAAAATAGTTTTTTAACTTATCTTTTTTTACTTCATAATGTAATTTTTGTTGCAGAATTTATATCTTCAGTAATATCGTTATTGCCTCTCTTATAATATTTTTCAACCAATTTATACTACATTTTACTCATTACTCTATCTTTCATGTGTTTTTTTTTTTTCCTTTCAGCTTCATCACTAAAAAAACCCAATCTTTTTTGGGTCATTCATACCTTAATGGCATTCTATATTCATTATCATAATGGAAGAATACTAAAAATTATCGAAAATCCATAATATATGACTAGAATTAAAGGAAAATAAAATTCGCAAGTCATTAGCTGACATATGTAAAAATTTCTCATGCATGCACATAATATTAAGTTTTTTCTTTATAGAAATTGGAACGAATTTCAGGTAAACACGTGACCTGAAATAACAGGCCGGCTGAAGAGTTCATAGGCTGACCATAGATGGTGCTACTAGTATTAAATCCATATGATTTTTAGTTAGTCCTAACCTTCAAAAGACACGTGTATAAATTTGACAGCTGTTGCACCATTAGTATGTGAGTTATAGCATTTTTAGAGTCTTAGCTATCTCAATCATTTTCACTTTACGGTTATCAGAAATTATTTTGTGGACTTCGTCCACTTCCTGCATCGCCCTCGGTGCTCCTTTCGCCTTGTTTAAATTTGAGCAAACCACTTCTATACGGTTGATTTTCCCGGTGCAAAGTCCGAATAATATTTATCAAGCCAAGCCCTGGCTTCAATAGTATTTTTTTTTGCCAAAAATCAATGCTTTATTAACACACGGAATTCCTTTTATCCATTTTTTCAAACTAACAAAAGTTGCTTCACTGAAAATGCTATAACTCGCATATTAATGGTGTAACAGCTGTCATATTTATACACGTGTCTTTTGAAGGTTAGGGCTAACTAAAACTCATATGTATTTATTACTAGTAGCGCCATCTATGTGACAGCATACAAACTTTTCGGCCAACCTGTTATCATTGAATTACCTTTCATACTTTGTCTAATCAAGTGAGCGTAACAGAATAGTATTAAATATGTTTATGATAAGTTATTTTGATTAATAAAACAACATGTGTGATGTGTCTGTTTTTTTGTTACAAAATGCAGAACATTTGATGAAAGAATGGTATATTCTTCGTGTCTCTAATTGTTGATTTTGAACAGGAAAACAAAAATCATATTTAAGAAATTTCTTCGACATATTGTTCCAGAGTTAAATGAATTATTTAAATTTTTTCCACAATGTTACATTGTAATGTGATTTATCCTTATTTGTCAAAAATAAATAAAAAAAATTATCAATATATATGTCATTGGAGAACTTAATAAAATCCCTTGGAAAGGTTTATCTGTGTGGTCTGCATCACAAAGAAAAAAAAAAAAAGGCGCAATTCAACAACTCCATCTTGTTGGGTCTTGCCAATTAGAATCCCTCATTTTAATTCATCTTTCTGTATAAAAATGTATTACTATGATCGTCGCTTTAGTAAAAGTTAGAACTGATTAATCACTTAACAAATCGTAAAAGGATCTTTACAGCATGCCTGCCATAAAATTGTACACCTTACAACCAGGCTGACATGTTCGTAGACTGACACATAGATGGCGCTACTTGTAATAAAAACATATGATTTTTAGTTCGCCCTAACCTTCAAAAGGCACGTGTATAAATTTGACAGCTGTGGAATTATTAGTATGTGAGTTAGAGCATTTTTAGTGAAGCAACTTTTGTTAGTTTGAAAAAATGGATGAAAAGGAATTTCGTGTGTTAATTAAAGAATTGCTTTTTCGCGAAAAAAAATACTATTGAAGAAAAGGCTTGGTTGATAAACATTATTCGGATTTTTCACCATGAAAATCAACCGTAGAGAAGTGGTTTGCTAAATTTAAACGAGGCGAAATGAGCACCGAGAACGATGCACGCCGTTGACGCCCCAAAGAGGCCGTTACCTACGAAAACATCAAAAAGTCCACAAAATAATTTCTGATAACCGTAAAGTGAAGTTGATAGAGACCCTAAAGATAACAAAGGAACGTGTTGGGCATATCGTGAATGAATATTTGGATATGCGAAAGCTCTGTTCAAAGTGGGTTGCCGCGCAGAGCTCACAATCGACCCAAAATAACAACGAATTGATGATTCTAAGCAGTGTTTGGAGCTGTTAAATCTTAATAAACCCGAATTTTTGCGTCGATATGTGACAATGGATGAAACATGGATCCATCATTTCACAACGGAGTCCAATCGACAGTCAGCCGAATGGACGCACATGATGAACACTAAAAATGCTATAACTGACATACTAATAGTGCAACAGCTGTCAAATTTATACATGTGTCTTTTGAAGGGATAGGTCTAACTAAAAATCATGTGGATTCAATACTAGTAGCACCATCTTAGTGTCAGCCTATGAGCATTTCGGTCCACCTGTTAATAGATATCTGGCGGATGCACAGACGGAAATTCAAATAATAATAGAGACTGCCACATCAGTATTAAAAATGCAATCTTTCTGATTACATAAAGCGATTTTACAAATAAAAAGAAAGAATAGAGAAGCTATCTAGCATAAGAAAGGAGAAGTGAAGAGTAGAGATAGATGATCTAAAATCAGTCAATTGAAGAGGTTGGGAAAGGAAAAACGATGAGATAACATACAAATATAAAAATAAGTGAGCAGAAAAGACAACGAAATACAATGGACATGGTGATGGAGGAATAAAATGAAATAATTGTGAAATGATCTTCTAATCCTACGAAATAATTGGGGTAGGGAAAATTAAGGTACACCATTTGAGTGATAAGTTAAATAGGAATATCCAAATATAAAAATATAAGCAAGACATTGACGGGGAAGACGTTGCTTTCTAGAAATGAGGTTAGAGATTACTACCCCGCATTTGCGTCTCGTATGGGAGAAAGCCCAAATTTCCATCATGCGACTAGATTATCGAAGCATAATTTAATATATACCAGTTGTGGATTAAAATTTTAGTCTTTCTGCTTAGAAACTGCTCATATAATTATTGAAATTCAAGTCAAACTCAAACTGATGATAAAATTAAAAAGACTAACTAATCTAAAGAAAATAAAATGACGTGGGTTTGAATATATCTATGTTTACTAACCTGTTACATCCAGAAATATTTCTTCCGACTTTAGAGTGTTGTAAATGGTGTTTATAGTATTGGATGCTTGGCATAGATATGTTCCTTGGTAACTGTATGTGACATTGTTGATGTAAAACGTAGCGTTATTGGTTCGCTCTTGCCATACAACAGAATCTCCTCCAATTCTTTGCAACCATGAGTACCTAAAAAAAAGAAAATTTCATTTTTAAAAAAATTATTTTATTAAATCACACTACATTTAAAATAATTAGTTTCCAAAATTTTTATTTTTATTTTATTTTTGCCTAGAATTTCTTGTACTTTTTATTTGTAAAAATTTTGAAGATGTGTAAAAATAATTTTTTTAATTCCTTTTTCTGATAATTATTAAAAAATCATCTTCTAATACAGCGGTGGTCAATTGCTTCCGGCCTTGAATATTTTTTCCGGTCACATTTCTATAAAATATATTTATTTTATAAAGGCCAAAGTAGGGAAAACCAACGTATTAAAAAAATGCATTATGTGTGCATCCATATAATCCAATTTAGAAATCTGGCACTAAAAGTTGTTAGCACCTTTGGTTCAACTTACACCTGCGAATCGGTTTTTTTTTTCGAATAAAACACGCTCAAACATAACGGTCGCTAATCTGGAACACCATTTACGATGTCCAAATAGCCGAATTGAGATCGATTTGCAAAAGCTAAGTGAAAGAGGCGAGAAACATATATCGCATTAGTAAAATAAAATATTTATTAATGATTTCATTTTTTTTTATTTCCTTTTTAGTGTTATATATTTCTTGACAAAGCCGTTTAGTATCATTATTACATTATCTATGTTTACATGTAAGAATAATAGTAAACACAATAATAATAACTCATTATGTTCCAATTTTCACTCCAAAAATGTCTATAGTGGGTCTAAATCTGATATGGGGATATATAATTTTATATGCGGTCTGCAGAGTTATGTTGCATTTCCAAAATGGCCCACAAGATCATTTGGGTTGTCCATCACTGTTCTAACAATTGGGAATTGCATGCATCTCACTGATTTTTGTATTTTTTATCAATTTTAATCAAGACAATATGACAATCATAAATATTGTTTTAAACTTTTTTATATTTTAAGATGATCATTCCAAGCTTTTAATCATTTTTCTATTCATTATTTTCCTTCAAACTCTATTAATTTTTGGCTTTCATAATCATAAATCCAGTGAAGTGAAAAATGGGACTATAAATATATATTTACTTTACAGTTAAATTTTTATACAGTTTTTTTTTTCCATATTATAATGAAGAAAATTGTTAAAGTAATAGTATTCTAAAAGACTGTATTTCCTTAATTTTTTTTGTTTGTATAAATTAGAGTGTTTCTCTTAAGTGATATTTCTGGAGTTTCTCAAAGATGGGTTACGTTGTCTGGAATCCAGGACTTTTGTTGATCTCCAAGCTTCATATCTCCAGGCTTAGGCAAAGTATGCAATGCCTAGCCTATTTCAAAAGTACACAATAGAAAGCCTTTCTCACAAATTGCGTTATATTTCTTTGGTGTTCCAGATTCTCCTCAAATATATAAAAAGTTTTAGGACTATACATACAACCACGACTTTTCGTAGTATTGAGTACAAAGTTCATGGAAATAGAATTTTGATGGTGGACTTGAGTAATGTGCGATACAACAAATTAAAATACTTCTTCAATCTGGATATTAATAAATTAGATCGATTTTAAGTAAAAAATAACGTTTAAAGAAATTAAAATTGAAATTTTTCTGATCCATTATGTTATTGATAATGTGATATTTTATTATACTATTTCAAATTATTTCACCATTCTATTTGAAATATCAATGTCTTTTTAATAAAAGAAAAAAAGATACATGAGTAAGTATTTTAAATTTCTTTTCATTGTATTTTAAGGGGGAAAAATTAATTTATAATATAGAGATTTGTTTGTGAATTAATTACTAAAAAGCTATTTAAATTTTGTCACAATGCTATTTCGTATAAAATATTCTTTCCGCCTTGTATAAATATCGCATATATTGGTATATTCATTGATATTTTTGATATTTTAGTACGAAATACATAATAACAATACAAAATTGTAAATACTTTTATGAAACTCGATTTTATGTAATATAAATTTAACGATTTCATTTAGAATTTGTTAATATATATGGATTCTTATTTTAGTATGTTACATGGATTTTATTTGATATGTCGAAGTAATATTTTCAATTTAGTGTTTGGATTAAAATTTCTCTACTGATACTCCACTGATGACCTAAAGGCATTCGATATTCATACAATACATATTTAGCTAATTCAGGTTTAGCCAACAATTGATAACGATGCAGAAGATGATACCCTGAATGTCTTTGTGTAGCTAGTTAGAATTTGTGTCAGCTTAAAATAAAACCAAATAATCACCACAACGCAAGTATCATGATGAAAATGAAACATTTCATCAAAAGATAATACCAACCTACCAGTTAAAATTAGCTTTGCTCTCAATAGAAGAAAACTCTGAAAGTTGATAATGATAACTGGGACGAAGGTCCAAGTTATTATTATCAACTTTCACAGAAACTGCTACCCAACAAAGTTGAACCTTATCAGTATAAATTCTTGAAATAAATAAATTCTAAACTGAAATATTAAGAGTGAAAATTGAATTTTAATTTATAATTTCCAATAAAGAAATACCTTCAAAATTCAAGGAAGAATAATCTATATGAAGTATAATTTATACATTAATTTCAAGTGGCAATCCCTGTAAATTGATAGCATTGAAAGAAAAATATTACACAATATATTTCGAAAGAAAACAAAACTTCTGCTTTTAAGGGCTTAGAAAACTTTTCAATTTCCAATTAAAATACTAACCAAACAAATTTGAGCCTTATCAGTGTAAATTCTTGAAATAATTAAATACTAAACTAAACTATTAAGAGTGAAAATTGAATTTCAATTTATAATTTTCAATAAAGAAATATCTTCAAAATGTAAGGAAAATTACTCTAAACGAGGTATGAACTATACACTAATTTCAAGTGGCAATCACTGTAAATTGCCTTAATATAAGAATTTTAAATAATATTTTACATAATAATTTTAATATAAAAATTTTGTAAGTAAAATTTTTATGACTTAAAATTCAATTTTCAGTCTTAATATTTTTTTGTTGCAGTATATTACGAATGAAATTTGAATTTGAATTTATAATTTTCAATAAAGAAATATCTTCAAAATGTAAGGAAAATTAATCTATACGAGGTATGAACTATACACTAATTTCAAGTGGCAATCACTGTAAATTGCCTTAATATAAGAATTTTAAATAATATTTTACATAATAATTTTAATATAAGAATTTTGTAAGTAAGAATTTTATAACTTAAAATTCAATTTTCAATCTTAATATTTTTATTGAGTATAAAAATATTACGAGTGAAATTTGAATTTTAAGTTATAATTTTCAATAAAAAGAAATATCATCAAATTTTAAGGAAGTATAATCTATACGAGATGTAATCTATACATTAATTTCTAGTGGCAATCACTGTAAATTGCCTTAATATAAGAACTCATATTGAAATTATTATTTAAAATAGTATTTAAAAATTTTGTAAATAATTTTATTACTTAAAATTCTATTTTTACACTTGATATTTTTATTGTAGTATAAAAATATTAAAAGTGAAAATTGAATTTTAAGTTAAATTTTGAAAGATATTTCTATATTGAAAATTATAAGAAACAATAATCTATATGTTAATTTCAAGTGGCAATCACTGTAAAATGCTAGAACATTGGAAGAAAAATATTACACAATATTTTTAGAAAAGAAAAAATACAAACTTCTGCTTTTAAGGGCTTAAGGAAACTTTTCAATTTCCAATTAAACACATTTTTCTCAAGGCTATTACTAATCCAGGCTTAAGGGCCATTGTATTACTAAATCCCTATAATCTTAAGGAAGGAAAAAAAAAAGGGAATTATGATGGATACGAAACGATTACTCTTCATTCTTCAATCTTTTTTTGGGGAAAAAAAGACTAAAAAGTAATATCAAGTAAGGGAAGAAAAAAATAAAAAATAGAAGTGAACGCGCATTTTTCTGGGGTGCATTGAAGGAGGGGTGAGTGGGAGTAGGAGGTGAGGGGGATGCAACGATGAATATGCTTTTAGCGTGTCAGAAAACATTTCATCATTTTTCATCATTCCTCACTAAGTTTGACGGCCTAGAATAGAAATAAATAAATAAATACCTAATGCTTTAAATAAATGGTTTCCTAGATTCGAGCGAAGAATATAGACTGATATAAATATAGGAAGAAAGATTGTTGGCGAAAAATAAAATGCGCGTTATAGTTCCTTGCTGGTGTATGTTTAAAACTTTTATATATTTTTGCATATATCCTCAATGAAAAGTTTTATTATTAATATGCAGTTCTGATGACAAATGGAAGACAAACTTTCTCTTCAGAAAACTGGATGACACAGTTTTAGATGATTCAGCGTGGTATTTTCGTTTATATGTTAGTGGAAAAATGTTTTTTTAAGGAAAAAAAATAGAAGGATTATTCGTTCTGTCTATGAACAGTTTCAATCTTTAGAATAATATTTGCTTTAAACTCGAAATGTGCAATTCTTGTTTTCATTGTGGAACGTTATGAAAGAAAGTAATAGTTGGGTTTAGAATAGTCAGTGTTGGAAGTTTAAAGTGAGGATCTCCTGAAAACTAAACAAATTGAATGCGGAATCTTTCCAAGGTTTGTTTTCTTTCGCAGGCTGTATAAGCAGATCACAGTAAAAGTTTTGGAAATTAAAACGAATTTCATAAAATATTCTAATATTTTTTTGTGTTTTGGAAACAAACATAACAATGAAAAATACTTTTCATTGAGAATATGTAAAAACATAACAAAGAGAAATAGTACTATTCCTTGATATAATGTGTTTGTAGACAAACTAAAAGGGTTATACATTAGTAGATTGATGCTATTACTGGAGATACATTGGTGGTATTATTGGACACAATGAGATAAAAGATCTTTTAAATTATGTCAAAAATACCACCAAGATCTCCAACAAATTTACACAGATATCTTAAAAGATCTTTTAAATTAAGATATCTGTGTAAGTTTCATTTTGCTGGAGATACATTGGTGGTATTATTTTTAGACAATGAGACAATTTAAAAAGATCTTTTTACAATATCTGTGTAATTTTCATACACAATAATTAAAAAAGGAGATGATTTTTGGAAGGAAACAGAATATATTATTCGTATAGCCTTTGCTCTCTAATTCATATAATATTTTTTTACTTACGATAATCATCTGCTTTTTTAATTATTTTGCATGAAATGACACAGATAGTGTAAAAGATCTTTTAAATTATCTTATTGTGTCCTGTAATACCACCAATGTATCTCCAGTAATATCATTTATGTACCATTTCTAATTAAAATCGATTAGTTTCACGGCTTAGAATATAGATAAATAAATAAATACCTAATGCTTTAAATAAATGATTTCCTAGATTCGAGCGAAGAATATAGACTGATATAAATGTAGGAAGAAAGATTGTTGGCGAAAAATAAAATGCGCGTTATAGTTCCTTGCTGGTGTATGTTTAAAAAACTTAAATATATATTTTTGCATATATCCTCAATGAAAAGTTTTATTATTAATATGCAGTTCTGATGACAAATAGAAGACAAACTTTCTCTTCAGAAAACTGGATGACACAGTTTTAGATGATTCAGCGTGGTATTTTTCGTTTCTGGTACGTATTATACTGGTATGCTGGCAGAAAAAATATTTTTAAGGAAAATAAAAGCGTTATTCGTACTGTCTATGAACAGTTTCAATCTTTAGAATAATATTTGCTTTAAACTCGAAATGTGCAATTCTTGTATTCATTTTGGAACGTTATGAAAGAAAGTAATAGTTGGGTTTGAATAGTCAGTGTTGGAAGTTTAAAGTCGGGGATCTCTCGTGAAAACTAAACAAATTGGATGCGGAATCTTTTCAAAGTTTGTTTTCTTTTGCAGCCTGTATAAGCAGACCAGAGTAAAAAATTTGGAAATTAAAATGAATTTTATAAAATATTCTAATATTTTGGTATTTGAAGCAAACAGGACAATGACTATTTTTGAAAAGTAAGACTATTCCTGGATATAATGTATTTGTAGACAAGTTAAAGTGTTATGCATTGCTACATTGGTGGTATTGCTGGAGATGCATTGGTGGTATTACTGGGGACAATAAGACGATTTAAAAGATCTTTTAGATGTATTTCTTCTTTAAGAGAGAAATTTTTTACCAATGTGAGAGAGTAAAAGATATTTTATTAATGTACTTAAAATTTAACCCATATTTAATTAAAATTGATAATCACTTTAATTTAATAAATTATAAGAATTGGAGAACAAAACTATACGAATATTTTATTAAATTATTCTGTTTAATGATTATTAAGTGATAATCTGTTTTAATTAAAATGGTATAAACCGTTAGAGTCTGTGGGATTATTTAGTATAAATGCCTTAAATTTATATATTTATTTAATTAAAAATAAATAAATATATTTGTTTTAAAAGAACAGAAAATGCTTTTAAAAAACGACCACTTACCAGCTTAATTTGCATGAAATAGTTATAAAAAACAATATATTATTTATACACGACCCGCACCTTAAATTAATCGATTCTGCGTAAGCAAAGCAATTGCTCCTCCCCTTGATTTTCGTCAACTCCCTCCACTCTACAGTGACACGACCACCTTCAAGTCTCGTGTCCTCTCCCTTTCGATTGCTCCCAAATGCCTTGCAACAACACCATTGCTTGAAGCCATTTAGACTGCTTATTGACATACGAAAAGGGAAACCTGACTGCCTAATTTGCTATTCGTCTTCTGTCAACAAGAAACACTTTATCTCGCATTTGGCGAACCAGCCTGATGGCCAATTGACTAGATCTCTTGTACAACAGCCTTCAGGTTCGAGAATTCTGGCTGTTTTTAGTGGTTCGGAATCCACGTTAGACTGTAGATCTAATTAGCCCAAAGTGTAAAAAAATTATCGTAGAGTGACAAACCAAACCCATTTGGCGATAACAAAATGTCACCAAATTTGTGTTGTACCCCAAAAATGCGATTTGGCCTTAATATTTTTATTGATAAAATCGCAATGCAAATTTTTCTTATTTTTTTTAAACAAAATTTTAAGTGGTTTCAATTAACCAGTCATTATGTTTTATTTATTTTACTTTGGCCTACCTATAAATGGTAGAGCAGCATAAAAAATAACTAACATTAAATATTCGCCAACAATAAAAATCGCCAAGTATTTGGTAATTTTTAAAATTAATATTAATACAATTTCGAAATTTTTTTACAACTGATCTAGGCTTTGGTATTAGAACAACCCTGTCCATTTTGGTAAAATTTAGGTGTAAATTAGGGCGTGAATAGCAGATACAGATACACACACAAAAAAAAAAAAACTTTCAAAAATGTATACATAAGAAAGTCATGTAAACAGAACAAAAATAGTACAATAAAAAAAATTGTTGTAAAGAAAGTATATCGAAATATTTTTTACAATAAATTATTTTTCTCCAAAAATATTAATAATTTCAGCTAAATAAACATTAATACTTCGAGGCATTTAAAGTAGAATCGAAATCTGAAAATGTATATGAAAAACTGATAAATAAACAGATATAATTTGATAAAAAAGTCATAATTAAAAAAAAAAAAAATTTCCGTTTCACTTATTCAATTTTTACTAGGTTTTAGAAATAAATAAATAATATCAAACATCTTTTTCTTTTGTAAGCATCTTTTAAATATATTTCCGAAAATTGCTTTCAAAATCATCTCATTTGTACTTGAGGCTAAATTGAGTTAAGGCATCTTCGAATGGGATAAAAAAAATTAAGAAAGATTTCACATAAAAACCTTCCAACTTTTCTTGCAGACTTTTATTGGTAACAAGTAATTTGAGCTATATCGAAACCGGTATAAACCGTTATTAGTCATAAACTTTCACCATAAAACTTCATGGAAGTTATTTTTACCATTGGTAAAATTGATAAGGGAAATGGAGTTGGAGTCCTTTATTCGTGGTTTTTTTTTTTTTTTTTTTTTTTTTGCACTCCCTATATTTAGATCAGAGGGATGGTACAGATTTTTATCACCGCTAAAAAGAAAACGTATTATCAAACATGGTTTTTTTCTTTCTTTCTGCCCTTTGGTGAAATCATGTGATGGGAATTTGTTTATTTAGTTTTATCCCTTATGTTTTGGAAATCTATTTTTGCTTTCTTTGCTATATATTTTTTTTCTTTGGAGTTGGAACTTTTTTTTCTCTCCTTTCATAGTGTTTAATGGAAAGAAAAATTGTTGAAACATTTTTATAAAATAGTTTCATTTAATATTTTGAAAAGAGATTACATTTTTGAGCTAGAATAAAGTAAAATCACATATAGTGCTTCAGGGTATTTTTTTTTTAACATAGAATAAGAAATAACGCTTCTAAGAAATTTCCCCACAAAAAAAAAAAAAAAAAAATTAATAGGTTTACGATTTGCTATATATTTATACAGCGATTTATTGAATAAATATAATTTTAGGATTAAAAGGTGTGTATGATATAATCAAACAATATTTTTCCTTTAATTTGGGACCACAAACAATGTAATTAATAGATGTTGTCGTTGATATAGTATCTTTAAATTAGCCAATTAATTTCAAAGCAATTAGAGATAAATTCTAGAAATAAGTTTTTCTTGTTTTTTTTTATAAAACTTACAAAACTGAAATATTTAAAAAAAAAAAAAAAAAAAACTAGTTATATTTGTTTTTGCCAGCCATTATATAAAATATAAATTTGATAATTCGTTTGCTTGTTGTTTAAACAAATTCACAATTTTCCTTTCAAATTTGACTAGTACATAGGCTAAGACCTGTTTAAGACAGTAGGTTGCTTTAAAACTATGGATGTGTTTTTATGAGCGGTTTTTATAAATCCTACTGAATTGAGTACAATGTTTCAATGTTCTTCTACATCGAATATAAAGGGTTTAAAAAGTGTGTTTTGGGAGTAAAAAACGTCAATATACCACACGTTTAACATTAATTATACTAAACCATCAATGCAAACTCTTTGAATGTAAAAAGGTTATGTATTTTAATAGTTTTTTCAAAAATACTTTTCGTACTATTTTTTTATTTCGTATAGAATCAGCGCATGTAATAGTTTCTTTTCACTTGTTAGATTAATTCTATAAATGTTTTTTCTACTTTACCCTTTCATTTCCTTGGTGGGGCCGTCAATTTTTGCACTGCATTCAATCTCATGAATGATAAAACAAATGTACATAAAAATATTCGACCAAGGCTGGGTAAACAATTAGTTATATATAAAATAACGTTTCTATTCTATTCGGTAAATTTGTTCGGACATCTGAATTCTGCAGGAAATTTTGAGTCGTATCAGTGTTCTTAAATATATTATGATGTTTTGTCTAGAAAATAACTATGGAATTGGCAATTCCCTAAAGTTTTAATTCAAAAATATTTTAGGTTTTAGTTTTAAAAGAACTCAGACGGAAATTTAAATTTAATTAAAGTAAAATAATACATTCAAGTAAATATAACTAATATGAATAAATAATTATTAACTAAACTGTTTAAAAAAGAACTAAAGTCTAATAACATCTGTTGGAGAACATAATGGAGAAATTTAATATAAAATCGTTAAAAGATAAAATATAACAAATATAAATTTGTTTTAAAGATGTTTATTAAGTAAAAGTCAAATGCTTAATGTAAGGATTTGAATTATAAAGAATTATTCGAAAAATAAAATTTATTAATCGATAGATAAAATATTTTAATTTTCATTTCTGAGATGTGCACTAATGCCCATAATTGTTTATATATTTTTCAAAATATAATTTAAAAACATTCACCCTATCCTATGTTGCACAAAAAGGTAAAATAGTTCATTTTAAGACCTTCAGAATGCAAAATAATTTCTGTTAAGTTCTAGTGCACAAGGGACATGATGAGAAGCATTTAAAAGTTCTACCGTATATACTACGAAATTTACAGAATTGCTTCAGCCATTTTCCCAAGTAAAAAAAAAAAGAGAGAAATATATAATAATAATTAATATTCACACATATTAACAAAAAATTCTTTTAATTTAGTTTATTTATTTTTTTAATTTCAATAATGGCGTCTGATGGCCGAGTGACTAGCGCTCTGGCTCTCAGTGCCCCAGGCTTTGGGTTCGAGACCCGATAGTATCATGGATATTTGTAGAGAACTTCAATCGTAGGTCCTTCCACTTTAAACCTTAAGTCCCGCTCTAATATGACTGTAGCGCGATGGGCACAGGGCTGACTACCTTTCCCCCGTAAAGAGAAAGCATCTCCTGTCTCGAAATCTGTCAGCAGGCAGACGGTCTTGGCCCACCATGGGGCTGTTGCGCCAATGATGATAATAATTATTTAGTGCAATTAATTCCCCCTATAATATAGTACACTAAGGATAAAAACAAATAATACAAATGGCTTCTAAGTAAAGCAAATTATTAATGTTTTTGCACAACTCGCAACATTTTGTGTTACTATGCACTATTTTTTAATATTATACCATTATGCTCTTAATACTAATATAAGCTACATCCTTAATTACAATTATTTTTAAGTGCTTAATTGTTAAAATAAATTATTATTTCATACAATTACTTTAATTTTACACTCCGAAGAAAAAAATTTGATTAAATTATATATTTAAAATAAATTTATAATTAGAAATTAAATTTGTCGTTCTAACTCTTTGATATAATGCTGAGAACCTTATATCGGATATATTTACATTGCGAAAGCATATGCAATGCAATGCAATGCAATGCGATCTGATGTGATATATACAGCCATAAGACAAAAACGAGTTGGCTCTCCAAATAAAAAACCCAGCACTTTAGGTGTTATATAAGAGATAGTGGATTTCTGCGTTTGTTTACTTTTTGAAAAATAGAGGTGCAAAAACGGAATATGAGGTAGATAAAATCGAGCACTTTCGTTGATTGGACTTTCATGAAGGGTGCGATGGAAAGAATCCTTCTGTCTTTTGTTTCGAAGATTCGGATTCGGAAAAAAAATTTATGTCCAAAGAACTTGAAAGGATAGTGGAATATTGTGAATTAAATATAGAGTATATTTTTATGGGAAGCAAAGATCGTATCATTATTTTTCATTTCAGTTGCTAACACATTTTTAGCAAATTAAATCCATCGGTTTTTTACCAAAACAGGATTTAACTTGGACAGAAATTTTCAAATACAATTTCCTACTGTGGATTTAAAGTAAAACATGTGTTTTATTATTTCACAAACAAGGTAGTAAAATGTGTTTTTATATACAAAATTTCCTTGCAATACAATTCTATAATCAAATTTATTACTACTACTACTACACCACACCATTGTGCCTAAGGCTGAGTTGCCCCAATACGGCCTATTGGCTAGCGCTTCTGGACTTTGGTACCACGGGTACCAGGTCAGAATCGTGGAGGTGGCATGGATGTTTGTGAGGGATTCGGAATCCACGTTAAGCTGTAGGTCGCGGTCTGTTTAGCCCTCGTGTGCAGAAGATGGCCGTAAAGCTACAAATCACACTAGACCTAAATTTTGTATTTTTATTAGATATCTGAGATTCTATTAGATTTTATTATATATCTTTATTAATCTATCATATTTTACGTAGTAAAATAAGTGGCTTTTATAGAAAAATTATTTGATCATATAAAACGTTTTTAATTTATAATAATTGAAATAATTTAACTTTATTGAACGACCCTTGGTGGCAATTGTTTAAACATGCATTCTCTGCAATCACCAGAAAAACTTCAGAAAGTATCCATTTAATTTAATTTGCAACCAAAAAGAAAAATTAACATCAATCATAATAGTATATGCATTAGATTATGATTCAGTCCTTTGAAAGTTTTATAAAATTCATTAAAAAAATATTTATTCTCTACCATTAATCTCGATAAATTTTCAAGATCTTGTAAACAAAAAACAAAAATGTAAGTGGTGTTATTATTTTATTATAATAGATTTTATTATTTTAAACAAGAGTCATTCTCCTCGTCAGCTATTAAAACTTGACACGAAGCTTACTTAAATGATAAGCAAACCTTATAAATGCATAGAATGCTAATAAGAACATAATTGAATAAGTTTGAATTTTTAAATTGTTTTATAGAGGTTGCTAGGAGATTTTGTAAAACTAAATTATCAATCTTCGTCGTATGGTTATATTCAAGACAGATAGTACAACGCAGAATAAATAATCATATTTATGAATAATTTTAAAGGGTTAACACAATATTAAATATATGTTAGTAATTTAATTAAGGCAAAAATTTGATACTCATAACATTTTTTTGAACGTATTTTACCATTTTTTCTTCTTTACAGCAAATTACAATTTCAATTTCTCCTGTTTTGTTATTTTTTATACTTTGCATTTATTTTACAATAAATATTCATAAGAAGCTATTGTTAGATTGTACTAGGTGCGCAACTAAGTTTCCAATGTTCTCATGAAATTTGTACAATTTTTACTGATAAAAAGAACTACAGAAAAAAATTGTTAATTCAAAGTATTGTTCCTCACTAGGTACACATTTTTGCCATCTCTCTGCCAATGCATGGGTACCGTAATGATAAAACAACGTCTTTGGATAGAGAAACCGTTAGTCAAACTAATTTTGCCCTTCTTAAAAATTATTCAAGTGTAGCCCAGCCTAGTCATGAGTCATCGACTGGTGCAAGTGATAATCAGAAGGAGCCAGGTCTGGTGAATACGGCGATTGTGTTAGCAGATCTTATTTAAGTGCTTTGTTGGTGTCCTGGAGGAGGGATATGTGATGGCACAGTACGTTGTCTTGCTGTAGTATCAATCGCCCGTGTACTATTCTGGTCGTTTTTCCAGCAATGCATGGTTCAAATTGTTTTAAAATTAGTTGTTTTAAGTGGTGCACATTGAGAGTTTCGCCTATTTTCAGCAACTCATGGTACATGAGTGCAACATGTCTTCAGTGTTGAAATCATTACTTCGGAGCGTTTAAACTAATCTTCAAAGGCAGTTTGGGATGGTGATATTAGCCATAGGCCTCTTCAAACAAACAATGTGCTTCATTTTTCCTGAGCATTTTTTTTTTTTTAGGTTAAAGCTTTTGCGTTAAGAAAAATATATTTTTTTCTATTTGATAGCTTATATATGTTATCATGCAAACGTTGAACTAACCGCAATTACTAATTTGAAAAACGAATATATTTATTGGTAGTTTTTAAGAGTGTTTGACAAAGACAAGTGGGATGACTCTTTCAGTTTATGGCTGTATGTTTGTCAATTTCTATCGAGATGCAAAAGTTTTTCAAGTTACAAAAAAATTATTTTTTATCAATAAAACTGTGTCCTTAATAATTTATAAAAAGATTGGGAATTTTTGTGAAAAACTAATTTTATTGTTTGCTTAACTTATTTTCATAAATAAAATCACATGTTATATCTAATTTAACTAAATACATTTAATATATATCTGCATAATTTGTCTTTCAAGATTCAGGTACTCATTTTAAATCGAATATGAGTATTTTTAAAAAACAATTGAAATTACTTACTTAGGTGGAGGATTGCCTTCTGCTTCGCATACTAGTCTAGTGCTCTGATACAGACTAACAGTTGTCCTTGGTGAAGGATACACATGATTTATCTTTGGTTTAACTAAAAAACAGAAAGGATATAGTCTATATTAATTTTCACCAGAAAGATTTAAATATATATATATAAAGTATTATATATTTATTATATATCCTTTATATTAATCATAAACAGTACACTCAAGAGCCAAAACATTATGACCACCCTACATTTTGCGATGAACTCGCCTGGATGACGTGGAAGGCACGTGATCAGGTGGAAGTGGTATTTAACTAGTATTAAGTGGTGGTATTAATCCATGCCAAGGCGGGTTGAAGCTGTGTTGCGCGCCAAAGGTGGGCCTACTCGTTATTGACAGGTGGTCATAATGTTTTGGCTGTTGAGTGTATATAAAGTGCACATAAAAAAAATAAAATAATTTATAAATAAATAAAAATAAATAAATAAATTCAAAGTAACATATATACTTTGAAAAATATGATATAAAAAGCATGTTCTGAAAATTGCATTGACATAATAAAAATGTATGATTTATTTACACGAATAATAAATAAGAAAGCTTTTCTATTTCAGAAAATTGAACAAAATAAATTATTAACCTGCTTTCTCTAAAAATAATATTGTTGTCTAGACAAAATACTGTGAAATTCAAAACGTGTTATTAAAACTAAGCATTTGAGAAATCGGCATTTTGAAAATATTTCGAATAACCTTTGAAAACTTTTAAATTCTAACACATGAACTTCTAAAAATCAAAGGCAATGAAAAATTATAAAACATTTACTAATAAAAAAAATGTATTTAAATTATGGATTATATCGATTTGGGCTCTAATTAGAACGACTACTTTGATTTTAGATACAATTTATTAAATTCCCAAAATAGATTTAAATTAAGAATGATTTGAATGTTTTCAATTTAAAATCTTATTTAACTTTTAGTGTTTTCTTATTGTATTTAATTCCATTATTATAATCTATTTGTGTTAAGTAATTAGACAAATAAACACGAAAACATCGCAAAAATATACTAAATTCAGAAAATTCAAACATCTAAATTAAAAAAAAAAAACTGAAATCTGTATTACATTTAAAAATTCATACTAGTTGGTTTTTAACACTTATCGGGAAAAAAATAATGCCAAATTTAAGCAGATTTGAAAGTAAAACGTATATTCCTTTTAAGCGTTAATGGTAAGGTAATGTATAATTTAGGACACTTAGAATTTCAAAGGTTACTCTAAATCGTGTGTATGTGTGTAAATGTGTGTGTGTGTGTGTGTGTGTGTGTGTGTGTGTGTGTGTGTGTGTGTGTGTGTGTGTGTGTGTGTGTGTGTGTGTGTATTATGGATATGTGTGTGTTTATGTGTTGTGTTATTTTAAGTCTTTATTGTTCCTTATTTTAAGTCTTTAAAATCTTTTATCTTCAAGCAGTTCCACATAACATAGCCTGTGTTGCAAAACTGCTGCAAATGGACAACATGTTGTTGTGGTACAGCAATTGTAAATGAACAACATGTTGCAATGGTATAACAGTTGCAAATGGACAATATATTGCAATGATATAGCAATTGTGAATGGACAACTTGTTGAAATGATATAACAGTTGCAAATAGTATTCTAAGCCCTAAATGTGGCCTCCAATCGAATACTAAAATTTCATGGTGCTGAACGATAGATTATAGAAAGCATGAGTGGGAAGATATATAAGGCTTCCGATGGGATGGTATTTCCTGATGATAATTTAGTCTACAATGATAATACACTTGGACATAACATGCCAATTTAACTACTTTAGAAAGAAGAAAAATAACTTCTAGTGAAATTTCACATTGGAAAAAATTAATAAAAATAGATTAAATGCTTTCGAAAATCTTGTATTATAAAATTCAATCGTAAATTGCTTTAATATATTTTTCATTTCTTTTAACTGCTGACAGAGTTATTAATACTTATGAAAAGAACAATAATCTTATATCCCTGGTACTCGCTAAATTGTTTATTTAGTATAGTTTGTTCAATATCAACAAAAACATTGAAGATAATTGCTTGAAATATATTCTTATAAAAATCCAAACACTAATTTAATGATTCAGAAAATTATGTTTGCATCACTGAAACAACACAATGTGCGACTTTTTTCGTTTCTTTAAAGATAAAATATTGATTCATTTAAAGGCCAAATGTAAACAAGCGACGAGATATTACAACAGCAAAAGAAGACAGCTACGTGCTCTAATTACCCAATTGTTGAAATTTTAATTGTTATTACTCAGTCATTTGCAGTCATTGGTTATGTAGAAAAAAAATTATTTTCTTTTCCTAACTTATACACTCATGCATTGTTTAAATAGTTTTGTTTAATATGAATCAGGATTACTGAGTAATAAAATTGGTAAAAAATAACTATTGTATGTGAAGTAATATTAATATTGGTTAAGATCTATGAAATGCATGATGAAATGAACTCGGTGAAGTTTTTCAATAATTAATGATGAGTTTGTATAAAATTTTTCTAGAAATATTCAACTATTTAATTCATATTTCCTTAATACCTTTTAAGAAATCAAAATATTCCTTAATTTGTTTTTGATTTGATCTACTTATTTCATTTAAAAAAGTAATATTCTGTAAAATTTATTAATGTGTAGAGTGCTCATTTGATGAAAAATAAAGAAATTATCTCATTGTAAATGTCGTTTTATATTAAATTATGCAATTGTATTCATAATAATAATACAATAATAATTTCATATTACTCTTATATAATTATTAGTACTTTTAACATTTTAAATTATTTGTAAAACTCAGGTAAATACAATTATTAAAAATTTTATTAATATTCTTAAGTGCCGATAAAAGCATTTGAAACACTTCCTATTCCAAGTGTTCACTTTTATTAACACTTGTTTAAGAAAATTTCTAAATTTTAAAGCGCATTTTAATCAATTTAATTAAAGATTAATTCTTCAGTTTTTATAAAAAAAACTACGCATATTTTTAATATTACATACTTTATTTTTGAAGATAATGCGACTTGCATTCTGACTTACGTCTGTAATTACAATATACAAATAATAATACCGGCTGAAGAAAATGTCATTATTGCGTGTTAAAAATATAATAAATCTTTAAAACTTAATATATAATATATTGATGTAACTATATAAAGAATAAAATTAACATTTGGCTAGCGTTTCAATCGAAATTTTAATGTTCCACCATAAGAACTTTCTCGAATTTTGCCTCGTATGTCTGTCTCTGAATCTAAAAGGGAACTTCTTCCTCATAAAACATTTAAAAATGTACGGTCCCAAATTCCTATTCCCTTCCCGAATTTCCACCGCATCGACTCAGGGAATTTCCATAACAATCGATGACTCATTCGGCATCCGAATGAATAGGAATATTAATATCACTTCAAACGAATGAGTTTCGTCTCTGAGTTCTCGAATCGGTATTATCTTCTATTCCACCATGGAGACAAACCCGCCCCCATAAACGAAATTCCTGGGCATTAGATAATTTCGAAGGGGTAGACTCTTCGGGACGTCGGAATCATCAAGTCAATTCCTTAAGTACTTTACCAAGATATCGAGTCCTTTTAAGACCCTTTGCATTTGATGACATGCGACCGGTTCTGAAAGTGAGCCTTTGATATGTAAATCTTCAAGTCTTCGAATGTTCTCAATTCGAAGGTGGCGGGAGTTCCAGGAACACAGAATATGGTCTCGGCGTAAGTCTTTGTTGGGAGATTCAGAGCCAAATAAACGATGGCAAAAAAGTATGGAAAAGATTTGGACACGGACAAGGAGAGAAATTAATCTCAACTTCATTTCTATCAAAAATGTCAATAGCAGATTGATCTTTCTTCGTAAGAATAAGTTGTTGGAGAACAATTGTTTTCAAATTTATATCTTAGAAGTAAAATTTTGTTATTAAAATTTACAAACTTTGAAAATGTGAATAACTTAATAACAATAATTATCGTAAGAAATTTCTCATTTTATTAGAATAATATATAAATGCACCGCATTATCGATATTTAAACATTGATATATGTGTTTTAAATGCATCTACAAATAGTCGTAAAACTGTTTCCTACGATATAAGTCATTTTAAAACGCCTTGAATTCAGTGACAATAATAAGTAGTTGGCAGACCAATTGTTTTCAAATTTATATTTTAGAAGTAAAATTTTGTTATTAACAACAATAATTATCCTAAGTTTCAAAGTTTGTAAATTTTAAGTGATTCATAAGAAATTTTTAATTTTGTTACACTACTATACAAATGCAAAGATTTTATTGATACTTAAGCATTGAATATATTATTTAAATAGATCTACAAATAGTCGTAAAATTTTTACTAAGATACAACTGCTTTTTAATCTCTTGCATTCAATTAAAAACGTCAAATTTATGGAAGTGACTCGTCAATACAACAGAGACATTTCGGGAACAGAAAATACGGTCTACAGACAAATAAACGATAACAAGATAATGGTTGGGACAATCTTTGGATTACCAAAATCCCTATTTTGGCAAAGATCCCTCTTTCTATAAAATTTGGACAAAGATCACTGACGAAAATGTGTTTATTTCAACTCATTTCTGCCAAATTTGCAATCTCAGATTGACCTTTATTCGTAAGCATACGTTGTTAGCAGACCAATTGTTCATATTTATATTTTAGAAGTTATTAATAACAATACTTATCATATCTTTCAAAGTTTGTAAATTTTAATTGATTCATAAGACATTTTTATTTTGTTACAATAATATAAAAATAAAGCACTTTTATTGATATTTAAACATTGAATATATGTTTTAAATAGATGCAATAGTCGTAAAAGTTTGGTAAAATATAAGATATTTTATACACATTGTATTCAATGACAAACGGCAAGTTTCTGGAAGTGACTTGCCAATACGTAAATAATTCAGCAATCCTATGTTCAGCGGAAATTTCGGGAACACAGGATATGGTCTACAGACAAATAAATAACAACAAGATAAAGTTGGGTTAAAACGTTGGACCACTAAAACCACAATTTTGGCAAAGCGCCCGCTTTCTATAAAATTTGGACAATGATCACTAATCGAAATGTGTTCATTTCAAATTTATTTCTATCAAAAAATGTCATTATCAGGTTGGCCTTTCTTCATAAGTATAGATTGTTGACAGACCAATTGTTCAGATTTGTATTTTAGAAGTTATTAATAACAATGATTAGCGTACTTTTCCATGTTTGTAATTTTTAAGTGATTCATAAGAAATTTCTCATTATTTTTTTTAAATAATATGAAAATGCAGACGTCAATTGTTATTTAAACATCGAATGTAATTTTTAAATAGACTTACAAATAGTCATAAAAATGTTTACTAAGATATAAAACCCTAAAATATAAACTTTTAAAAACCCTTACATTCAGTGACAAACGACAAGTTTCTGGAAGTGACTCGTAAATGCATAAATAATCCAACTATCCTATGTTCGGCGGAAATTTCGGGAACAGAGAATATGGTCTACAAACAAATAAACGATAACAGGATAAAGATCGGGAAAAACTTCCGGACCACCAAAACCACCATTTTGGCAAAGAGCCCGTTTTCTATAAAATTTGGACGAAGATTACTAACCGAAATGTGTTCATTTCAAATTCATTTCTGTCAAAAATGTCAATCTCAGATTGGCCTTTCTTCGTAAGTATAAGTTGTTGGCAGATCAATAGTTCAAATTCATACTTTATATTTTATTAATAACAATAATTATCGTGTCTTTAAAAAGTTTGTAAATTTTAAGTGGTTTATATGAAATTTCTCATTTTGTTACAATAATATGAAAAGGCAGCTCTTTTATTGATGCTCAAACATTGAATATATGTTTTTAAATAGATCTACAAATAGTTGTAAAAGTGTTTACTAAGATATAAGTCATTTAAAACCCTTTTGCATTCATTGATAAACGATTTCTGAAGTGACTCGTAAATGAGTAAATAATTCAGCAAGCCTATGTTTTGCATAAATTTCGGAAACACAGAATATGGTCTGCAGACAAATAAACGATAACGAGATAATGGTTGGGAAATCTTTGGACCACTAAAACCACCATTTTGGCAATTCTATAAAGTTTGGACAAAGATCAATAACGGAAATGTGTCCATTTTAATTTCATTTATATTAAAAATATTATGAAAGACGGATTTTTCTTTATAAAAATATTTTGGTAGTATACTAATTGTCAAAATTCATACTTTTGACAGCAAAATTGTCTTATTAATGGCAATGATATTTTGTGATAAGTCCTTATGTCTTATACAATCTTATGTTTTACAAAATTTAGGAAACACAGAATATGGTCTACAGACAAATAAATGATAACAAGTTAAAGTTTGGAAAACTTTGGAACATCAAAACCACCATTTTGGCAAAGAGCCAGTTTTCTATAAAGTTTGGACAAAGATCACTAAAAAATGTGTTCATTTCAAATTCATTTATGTCAAAAATATCAATGAAAGACGGATTTTTTTCTTTGTAAGAATATTTTGGTAATATACTATTTGTAAAAATTCATATGTTTAGCAGTAAAATTGTGTTATTAAGGGCAATAATAATGTTTCTGATATTCTACAGTATTTTGAATTTTAAATAAATTACTCAGAAGGTTTATTTGGTTACGATGAAATAAATGCAGCCAATAATTCATATCTAAACATAGAATATATTTTACAAATATAACTGTAAAAGTTCTATAAATATTGTTACAAAATACCGAGTCCTTTTATAACACTTTTGCTTTTGGTGATAAATGGCCGGTTTCTGGAACTAAGCCTTTCATATGTAAATATTCCATTTCTCGTATGTTCTCAGTCGAAAAGAGCGGAAATTCAAAGAACACAGAATATGGTATATAGCCAAATAAACGATGATAAAATAAGGGTTGGAGGAAAATTTGGCCAAATATTTCCAATAGATAAGCGTTCACTTCAAATTCATTTTGATTAAAAAATATCTATCACATATTGATTGATTATAATAAGAATAATTTGCTTACAGACCAACTGCTTAAATTCATATTTAACAGTAATGTTTTAAGAAAACTATTTCAAAAATTCGAATTTTCTACTCTGAATTTTTTTCCTAATGCACAATTTGAATTGCATAATTAAAATTTAAACATTTTAATTAATAGTACTTTGTCCAAAAGAAAAACCAATTTTCAATTTAAAATTGCCGCGTGTTACGGAATTTAATTTTGTTTTAATTGCTATCACTGTCCTTTGACGTCAAAATATTTATTAGTGTTTGACATACGCTTGGTCTTGTGAGACGCTAAAACTGATTCCGGCGATTTTTGGAATGACTGAATTAAATGAGCAAAGAACTTGCATTAAATTTCGTTTGCGGAAATGTATAGAATGTTGCAGAAGGCATTCGGTGAGCATTCCAATATCGGAAAGAAATGTTTTGAAGGGGTATAAACAGCTCAAATAAAGCAGAGAACGCGTTGAAGACGAAGAGCCCTCTGGTCGACCATCAACCTCAACCGATGAAGCTCACGTCCAAAAAATTAAAGATTTGGTGCTTGCAAGCAGTCAAATTTACAATTTGTGACCTTGTTGATGATGTTGGAATTGCATGAATTGAGGATTAGAAAAGTTGGCATAAGTTCATTGTGTCCGAAGGAGATTACTTTGAAGACGATGAAATAAATTTGGAAGAATAAATAAAGGGTTTTTGAAAGAAAAGTAATTGTTCTTATTTTTGGCACTGTAGTAATTAAAAATGTAACATTTTAATTCATATTATTAGTTACAAAATTGTTATTAATGGTTTATGATATTTTTACAATATTCACTAAGTTTAAATAAAGTATACAAAGTTTATTTGGTTAAAAACGCAAAAAAGTGCAGCGAATATTACATATCTAAACATAGAATACATTTCGCAAATAGAACTGTAAATATGTCTATAAATTCTAGTTTCTGGAAGCAAGCCTTTCATATGTAAATATTCCAGTTCTCGTATGTCCTCAGCCGAAAGTAGCGGAAATTCAAGCAACACAGAATATGGTCTATAGCCAAATAAACGATAGTAAAATACGGGTTAGGGAAAATTTGGACAAAGACTTCCAATAGAAGGAGTTCACTTTAAAGTCATTTTAATAAAAAATATATATCACATACTGTCCTATCTTATAAAGAATAATTTGTTTGCAGACCAATTACTTAAATTCATAATGTTTTAAGAAAAAGATGTTAAAAATGAAAATGATGAGTCATATCGTTCAAAGTTTGCGAAATTTATATTGTGAATTCTTTTCTTGCCATACAATTTGAATGGAATTAATTTTAATATTTTAGGTCATACTTTTTAGTAGCTAAATTATGTTATTAATGACAAATATAATGTTTATATATTTCCCAATATTTAAAAAATTTAAATGATTTATATGAAGTTACTCTTTTTGTTACAGCACAATAACAGTGTAGCCAATACTTAGGCTAACTAAAGGAAGTGCAGCAAATGAATCTGGTACAACCAGACAATTTAAATGATTTCAAAGCTGATGTTTTCCCCAAACAAAATTTATCTTGAAAATGAATGTTCACTAATCTTTTTAATATTTGTTCATTATTAAAATTTATCAATAAACTGAATTTAACAATAACAAGTCTGCTGAAAATGGATTAAAGATTCAAAAATAGTTTTCATACATTGCAGCATTTTTTTCCAACAGGAACAGTTGTGGCTCTTCTCTCCCGGGAGAGAGGAATGCATTTTTAACACATAGTAACAACCCATCGCTCAAATTTGATTGCAGATAAGAAGTGTTGTGGTTGGTTATATTATATGTAATTATTGTTTTGTGTTAATGAGAACAACTTGTCACTAAAATCTGATAGCAGATATTCAGTATCATGTACTATATAATGAGACTCATGAAATTAACGACTGTCTCTGCAACCTTCACAGGTCGAAACAATTACAAATGGAATATGTACTACACAATGAGTTCCACAGGGATTGCTGATAGACCATGAGTTGAGAAAATGTCTATTCTAATGATGTGGAAAGCTGACACCCCTTGATGGATTTTCTTAAAGGAAGGATTTTGGAGAAGAAAGGAGAGAGTTCTGGCACGAGTTGACAAATAGCACTGTTTTTTTTCTCTGAAGTGACAAAACAGGCCGGAGTTTCCGTTTGTTTCTAAAATGAGCCACTTGTGGTTTCGTGTTTCACGCCATGTGATAATTGAGGTCTGTAGCAGAACACGTGTTTGAGATTTGATGTAGAATCTCCGACTTTGGAATGAACTGTAATTGTGATTTTTACGTGCACTTATGATCAAATTTGTATTTTTAAATTTCATTTCTTTGTATAAAAACTGCATTTGAAAATATTTCTGCATTTGATAATATATTCTGCATAAATATTTCTGCATTTGAATATATATATATATATATACACTCAAAGAGCCAAAACATTATGACCACCTGTCAATAACGATTTGAAGCACCTTTGGCGCGCAACACACCTTCAACCCGCCTTGGCATGGATGCCACAAATCCTTGATAGATGGCCGGAGACAGATTGTACCAGATGTTTAAGCAACGGTCACGCAAATCCGAGATATTGCGAATTGGTGGTCTTTGAACTCTGAGCTGCCGTCCCAGGACATCCCAAATGTGTTCTTTAAAATCCGGTGAGTTGGGCGGCCAGGATATTAACTGGAATTCGGCATCATGTTTATGGAACCACTCAAAACAATTTTAGCCTGGTGACAAGGGGGCGTTGTCCTGTTGGAACATTCCATTTCCAGCTGGAAAAACAGAGGCCATGTAAGGGTGCAACTGGTCCACAATGCTGTTCAGATACTGTAGCATTCATGGTCTGCTCTACCACAACCACGAGTCCCAGAGACGCTCAAGAGAACGTTCCCCAAAGCATAATACTGCCACCACCGGCCTGTGTATGACCTACTGTACATTGTGGAAGCAGCTGTTCGCCTGAAGACGGCGTATCCTGACACGGCCATCGGCGTGATGAATGACAAACCGTGATTCATCTGACCAGGCAACTCTCTCCCCACTGATCCATGGACCAGTCGCGATGTTCCCGTGCCCAGCGCAGGCGCAGTTGGCGATGACGAACTGTACTGTATGTAACAACTGTAGATCGCGAACACTCCACGAGTCAGGAATACTTGTTCCGAGCCTTCGAGCCATTACAATCTGTCCTCTATCAAAGTGGCTTAGATCCGCAGCCTTTCCCCTCACACACAGAAGTAAGTGAAAGAATGATTCTTCATACTCCCCAGTAGTAGTTAAATACCACTTCCACCTGATCACGTGCCTTTCACGTCATCCAGGCGAGAGTCCATTGCAAAATGTAGGGGTGGTCATAATGTTTTGGCTCTTGAGTGTATATATAGTACATTTGTATATATAGTTTTTCCATGATCCTGAAAGTGTCCTCTTCTTAAAACCGCTTTGGGTCTAGTACAGGCAGTGACGTTACAACATGCTGAAGTCTTTTAAAACATATTTAAACATTTTGCTGCTATATGTACTACTCAGGCAGATTCATTGTAATCAAATAAACTATCTTCTATACAGAATTTTTGTTTTAGTCGGATGCTAGCGTCTGATTAAAAATATTGAGTTAAAAACTTTTTAAAAATATCTTTGGAGTATTTTTTATAAATAAAATAAATAAGTTCAACTTATTTTGTATTATAAATGGTTTTATTTGTAATTAATTTCTAAAAGTAATAATATTTTTGATATTTTAGAAGTATTTAACATTTTCTTGATGAATGCCAATTTCTATTGACATTAAAACTGGCGTATGCTCTGAAACGGCATAAAATATATGGTTTTTTTTTTAATTGTTTAAATAATTTTAAAACATTGAACCCTCTAAAACTTTGAGAATTCAATGACAACCGACCAGTTTCTAGAAGGAAGCCTTTGATATGTAAATCTTCCAGTCTTCGAATGTTCCCCCATCGAAAGAGGCGGGTGTTCCAGGAACAAAAATATGGTCGCCAAGCTTCTCTTTGTTGGAGGATTCCAAAAGCCAAGTAAACGATGGCAAAAGGGGGAGGGGAGGGGATGAATTTGGACACGGACAAAGGAAACCAGTAAAAAAGGGAACTTATCTCTTTTCAACTTCATTTCGATCAAAAATGTCAATCGCAGATGCTTCTGACTGACTGACCTTTCTTTAGAAGAAGAATCTTTTATTTGTACCACCTTCAACTGACATGGATATTTTAATAAAACTCAAAACTTATTTTTGTATAAGTTGATTGCTTTTATATTTAATTGCATTCATATTAATTGCATTTACAGATTTTTTTTTGCAATGATAAAAATAAATTTTACTTACGACTGTCAGAAAAATTTTGATTAAACACTTATAAGTGCAATAATCTGAGTTTTTAGCAAAGAAATATCTAAACTAAAATATTTCTTTACTTTATATTTATCACTAAAACTTAAAAGTCAAATTTGAAATAATAAATTAACTTTTAAATATCTTTTTTTTTCTTTACATTGAGGGTAAAAAGTTATAAATAAAGCGCTATACTACGCCTTAATTGGAACATTTCATTCTTCAGCGAATACGTTTGATTTAAATAATTTTCCATTGAATATGTTTGTATGTTCTGATAACTTTGTACTTTATCAATAAGCGTTATAAACATAAACATAATAAAATTTTAATTTTTAATGTAAGTTACTAAAGTATAATTTGATTAAATAATGTTTATTGATTTTTATAAATAATAAATAATTATAAATAAATTCTCAGTCAAATCGACCTCCACAAACGGAAAAATTAAAGAAATCGAAACAATTTTACTTTAATTTGTACTAAAACTGAATAGAGAGAAACTTGACTAAGAAATAACTTGAAGTGAGAACTGAACTTGATTTTATATTTTAAAGATTATATTTAAAAAAGTAAATATACGGGACACACAAGACTTGAATTCAAGCATATTTAAATCAGGATCCACCATGCATGTGCGATACAAGCTACTGAACCACAGCGCTCTTCGTCTTTAACGCGCTCTCTGCCTTCTTTGAACTGTTTGAACCACTTCTAAACATTTCTTTTTCCGATATAGGAATGCTCACACAATGCCTTCTGCAACATTCTATACGTTTTTCCGCAAACAAAATTGAATGCAAGTTCTTTGCTGAATTAATTCAGACTTTTCAAAAATTACCGGAATCATTTTTAGCGTCTCACAGAGCCAAGCGTAACTCAAACACTAATGAATATTTTGACGTGAAATTTCTCACAGATGTCAAGGCAACCTAATAAAGCAACCTAATAAAAAGTAAAATTGAAATTCCATATGCCCGGGAAATTTAAATTGAAAATTGGTTTTTCTTTTTGGGAGCAGTAGTATATAGCCAACGGGAAAGAGTTCAAGGTTGATAGATCTTCCTTTCAAGGACGAGTTGATCCTTACCTATGACTTCGGTTTTGCATGTTTTTCTTTCGCCCCTCCCCGTTTGACCTTGGAACAAAGTATCGGAGAGAAAGGGAGAAAAAGTGAAGAGTTCAGGCAATACGGAGGGCACAAAGACCCATAAACGAACTTGCTGTTCAGGTGATTTTGTGAATATTTGTTAAATAATTTGCTTGTGTGATATGTGTTGTAATTGTGCAGTGCTGTCTTTGCAATTTTAATAAGTATGGCAGCTAAGCATTGCGAGATGTTGAAAGAACTAAAAACACTGAATGAAAACAGTTCTGTGCAAAGAACATTGAATGAAAACCGCACGCATATAAAGCCTAACTTGCACTATTTAGAATAAAGTATTTCTAAGTATTAAATACATAGTAAATCAGTAAGAAAACAAACCTCAAGAAAACCTTTCGATGATGGCGCGGGGCAAATATTGCTGTGCTATTAATCATAGCTAACCTCAGGATGCTATGATAGTAATTGATATCTTGAATACAAATATTTTCCATAATGATACTATAAATGTTTTTAGTTGATATCCAATATAAAATTTTCTTTTCTGCAATCGTGTGTTTTGATGAACGAAGTGGTATATGGGGATGTGAAGCAACAAAGACTATAATCCCCTAATCACTATATATATGAACAGTTAGTTTTTTCCTTATTTTTAATATGTCACTCTCCACAACGCTCTACGATCGTGTTAGACAGGGACCTACGGTTTAAAGTAGATTCCGAACCACTACAAACATCCTTGGCACCGCCGGGACTCGAACCCGAAACCTGTGGTACCGAGCGCCAGGGCGCTAGCCACTCGGCCATTCAGGCCCTATCGTGTGTTTTGTTCATATACACTAGTGTGCAAAACATAAACAACGGTATTTTTTACAGTAGCCACGCAAGAAATCACTTGTGTGACAAAAAATTCAGAATACAAAGTCAGTACTTCGAACTGTTTTGTTCTAAAGCAGCTGACAATACAGAGACAGCTGATCGTTATGCCATAAGCAAGGGCTGCACCTCTGTTACTCAATTAGTACTACCCAGGGGGCAGGTGTAGCTTGAAGATAAGCTACGGACGCGAGCAGCACTACCCCCGTAACGCTCTACGATCATATTAGGCGCGGAACTATCATTTAAAGTGGATTCTGTCCGCTACAAACCTCGATGGTACCGCCGGAGTCAATCCCGAAACTTATGATACCAAGCGCCAGAGTGGTAGACACTGGGCGATAAGGCCCTGTATTTTGTACTTAAAAGGCGAAGAAAGTATAATAATACATGGATTAGCTGTAAACCTACAGTCTGGAATTAAACAAAAATGCATTATTTAAAGAGTTGCATTGGTACAAATGCTTTTCTGTCCCAGAGGAAGAACAACTAACAAATGTCCATTTGTAAGGATTATGATCTCTCTAAATTGCAATGGCTGCTTCTGAACTTCAATACGCAGTACGTTCAACGCTGGACACATTCAATACATCATAGACCATTTGTTGTGGTAAGTGTACCTATTCCTCAATGTTTCAATAGTTCGGGTTCTCCATAGGATATAATTTTTCAAAAGGTATATCTTCAAAAATATCACACATTTTCTATGGTATTTCAACCAGGTGAGTCTGCGTTATCAATTTGGTATCTTAACTTTTTTTTGAAGTGGGTCTACTAGATTTTGCAGTAAAAAACCCGCCAATTTTCAAAATAAAAAATACATTTGTTTTGCAAATCACATGTATTTGTGTTATTATTTTATAATTTTTCCAATCTTTAGATACATTTTTGAAACCTTCTAGTATATTTGAAAGTATAAAAAATATATATCGGCTTTTTTGGAATCGTTCTTTCCCACTTGTATATATTATTTTATAATTGCATATTATATTTTTTTCATTACTTTAATTTACACATTACTAGCATTCATTGATAATGATCAAACAAGTAATCTACGAAATACAGTATACTGAAGTAAAATGTGCTTGAAACTGGTCAATAACTGAAGAAGGCAATCAATTACGGGGACTTACATTTCACGTCGACCGTTATTTCCATTTCCTGGCTCTGTCCTATCTCGTTCTTGGCGGAACAGCTGTAAACTCCGGTATCGGTCCTCCGAATGGGGTTGAACTCGATGTGGTCTTTGATGTCGTAGATGCCGGAGTGGCCGGATTTCCTCCAGATGATGTTGGCTTTGGGGTTGGCGTCGGCCCGGCAGCGCAGGATCAGGGACATGCCTTCGATTATCTCTTCTTTCGGCTTGCCCTCCAGGCTGATCTCGGGGGATCTGAAAGAAAAGAGAGGGAAAAAATCAATGTTTTGCTTTTGATTCATCTTTTGAGAAATCTCCCTTTCACATTCAAATGAGATATATCTATATTTTTATGTGATACATCATGTTTATTCTTGTGTTGCGTTTACTTCTGGCTTATCTTCATGTATTCTAAATGCAATTTTTTTTTGCTGGACACTTATTTCAATTACTTCTATTAGCTCACGCTCTATATATATATCTTGTTCAAATTTTCAATCGTTCATAAAATACTTTTTACTCATCCACTCAAGTTCAAATACATTTTTTTTGAACTTGTAGTGGAAGACACTTGATGCTAATACAGTTTTTCAAATATTAAATCATTCATTAAATTTAATTAAATAATTTTATCTGAGTTTTAAGTTAAGTTATTAAATGAACAATTAATTGGAGAAAATTATTTTCACAAAAGATCATTTCATAACATTAATTCATAAATGATTATTATTCAATTGCTACTATTAGTTCACAATCTGCCTATATATTTATATATCTTGTTCAAATTTTCAATCGTTAATAAAACTCTTTGTATTTGAACTTGAGTGGATGAATTTTTTTTTTTAACTTGTAGTGGATGACATAGGATGTTAATACAGTTTTTCAAATATTCATTTAGGAATTTACTTTAATTAATTAATTTTAGTTTTTTTTTTAGATTTAAGTTGAATATATCTATCAACAGATGGCGCCAGATAACCTTAAAAAAATGAATGAAAATTATTTATAAAGGACTTTCTGCAATAGAGAGTGAAAAAAAAAAAGTAGGAATTGACTTATTTTTTTTTTTTATATTGCTTGTTTTATGAAGAAATTTGATTGCTGTGGTAAAAGAGAGATAAATTTAATGGAATGAATGTATAAAAATTCAACGCATATCAAAGATTGTAGCAAATTAAAGTTAACAAGACTTGTGCAAGACGAACTGTTACACTGCACCTGCATTTTGTCAAGACTTCAGTTAAAATCGTCACGGTTGGTAAACTTCAGATCTTTCTGTTCTTTTGAATACAAGGAAATACAATTTTAGAAAAGAATATATCTTCCTATGCAATGGATAGATTAGGTTTGTTTCGGTTTGTCGCTCTACAGTCATTTTGTGCACACTTTAGACTAATTAGACTTAGACCGGGACCTACAGTGATGAAGAGAGGCAGCATATTGTAAAACATTATGCAGAATAACTATCTATTCTCCGATTCGCACTGATGTGCTAAATTTTGTTGATTTGCACTCTTGTTGATGACATTGGTCGAGTTCAATATTTCATGTTTATCACTTGAAATTTCATCATGTTAAATTATTTTTATAATAAATTTTACTGTAATCACGTAAAGAAAACCTCCATGCATGTAAATAAAATATACTTATATATTTTCATTTTGCATCGATACCATGAGATAGAAAAAGACAACTTTTGAGATTTACCACAATTTTTTCCATTTAATCCTAGAATTTAAATTTTTTAGCAGTGGTTTAATAAGAAATATAACATATTGGATATTTCAAAAGATATTATAAACTTAAAAACTAAAATTTTTAAATTGTTTATAAAATATATTTTAAAAAATTAATTAATAAAATCTTCATTTCACGCAGGATTTTATTCATAAAATACATATCAATTAATAGATTCTTGGTATATGTACTTTCCTTTATGTATCAATTTAATACAGTGTATAATTAAGGTACATAACGAATTTCAACAATCTTAGTGTATTAGTTATTAAAATATTTTGCTTGCAAGCTCAATATTTGCAAAATGAGAAAACCGTTTTTAAAGATAAAATTTCAATACAAAATGCATGAATAAACTTGAGGTTTTCAAAAGGTTTAAGAAGTACAAATTTATTCTTTCTTCATAAGAAGGATTTCATGTTCAAACAATTTTTTTCCTTCTTTTAACTCTGTGGGTCTCAAATGTGGAAGCAATTTTTTTAACCAATAGTAACACTTAATTTGCTGCCTTTATTATTTATTTTAAATTCATATTGCTGCATTGTTGTCAAAAACCTTTGTACACCATCATTAAAAACATATGTTATTATATGCATAGCATTTTGTGAAATTGTTATACCACAATCAAAAAGTTTTCGAACAAAATTTCAAATTATCGAATTAATCGATTCATTCAGATTTTGTATCTTCATCTAAGATACTGTTCTAACAACTGAAAACTTCATAAATCTGCAAGACATAATGGCTTTTTGCCATCCCCGATAGCATTTGCTAATGCATTTAAATTTATGGTCAAAAACACTACTATTGGACACAATAAATACACAAAAAATATATGTGTTTCTTTGAGGAAAAATCAGCAAATTGATTCATCATCTGAGTTACATGTGTGAGCTAAGATAACTTAATTTATATCAGCAATAGTATGATAGTTTACAAGTATGGCATTTTCCTACTTGAAAACAATTCATTTAATGGATATCAATTCATATATTAAACTCTCACTCATTCTTATTTTGTCCACAACAGTTTTACCCATCAGACAGCTACTTTCATTCCAGACAGCTCTTTAGTTTTCTTAATCTTGTTCACATTGCTATCTGAACGTGACCAATACACTACCATTTTTGATTAGAACAATCTAACTCTTAGGGATTTTCTCCAAAAGACTATAAAATGTCTTAGTTTCAACATTACTAATAAACAGAAGGAATGTCTTACCATACAGTGTCTAGGATCTCCTAAAAGTTCTAAGCAATTCTCCCATTTACATTTGTACTAAAAGAATCAAATTGATTTTATGTCAAATTAGCCATTTTATATAATGGGTCCATATATGGCACTTTTATAGATGTCACAGATTTTACAGATATTATTTCTGTATCGATGATTTAAACATTCATCTCCAATCAAACTGCTGTCAGATAAAAAGAAGATATGACATAAAAACATTAAGCAATTTAAAGCATGTTTTTCTTCAATACTGATTATTGTTGTTAACCTATAAAACGAACTGTTTTAGCAGATTTGCTGTTATTCTGAGTATATCACTGAAGAAAAGCGAGGATTGATATACTGCATCTATAGACGGAGATAAATACATGCTATGAGGGGGGCTTTGCATTTTACTCTTCACAGCTTCTGATGTGTGTTAAAAATTTATATTTTTAAAGCTGGGAGAGCGTGATTTTTAATTATCTGTACTCTTCTGAACTACTAATATGTGTTATTGATGTATATTTCTAATAAATGAAGAACATGCAATCAAAGCTAACCAAAGTGTTTATTCATCAAATGTTTTAAGACGTCTGATTCATAAATCTCTACCAAACTTTCTTAAGAAGTCCTTTTACACCTAAGCCACTTTTTTACTATATAGATAACATTTTATAACATTTAAGCGTAACGAAACAAACTGTTCAACAACTTTCGTGCTTTTTTCTTCGTTAACAATGCCAGACAACAAAGCTGATTAACTTACTGGACAATTTAATCTTCGAAATTCTCAAATTCAGAAAGTTATGCAATTCTCGAAAATTTTAATAAAATCATGGAATTAGTTATTGCATTCGTCACATAGAAGTAAAATCAAATTGCATAAAAGTATTTTTTTTAACTTCAGTTTTCGTAACATAAATCAACATAAAAACTTATTTAAGTAAATGATGCTAATATTAACAAATTGATTGAGAATTTTTTGATGATCACTATTTTTGCGTTACAAAGCTATTTTGTATTTGGACAAATGATAATAAATATGAACAAAATGCTAAATTTAGACAAATGCTATGTAATATTTTTAAGGAAATTTTGCATTATTTGCTATATTATGATAGAACATTTTCTTATACTAAATTTGTATTGATAAAAATCAATGCTAATGATTTCATGGTATTATACAATTTGTTTAAATATTTCTCCCATATCAATTTCAAGAAATGTTTTACATAACATTATAATTAAGGCTCGTTTCCATCGAGGCGTGAGGCGGCGACGCGTCACGCGGCAGGGAAGAAAATTTTTCGAACCGTTCACATCGAAGCTTCACAAATCGCTTTAGACCTAGTGGAGTTCCAGTTATTTCTACTTGATGGCAGATCTACCATTGGCTCAACCCAAGTCACATGACGCGGCAAGCATTTGAGAGTTGAAAGTTGGTCAACTTCAAGCTGCGGGCTTTGGGTATAACGCGGCGAGGCTTGTGATTGGTCAACGCCTTAAGGCTCGTGCCCACTGAGGCGAGAAGATGTAAGCGAAAAAATTTGACCAATCACTAGCCTCACCACGTTCGCCTGAAACCGGTTTGCAATCCGCCGCTCCGAGTTGACCAACTTTCAACTCGAAGCGGAATTTCACTGGGCGTAATGCTATTTCTGACGTTTCGCTGTAAAGGGGTTGAAAACATTTTATCGCTTGCCTTTTGCATCTTCACGTCTCTCGCCTCTCAGTGGGAACGAGCCTTTAAAGGCCGAAGTAAATTATTACATTTGCTAGTATTAATAAAATGATGAATTATTGTTTATCATTTTTTAAAAATAAAGTGCATGTATTTTAATTAAATATATAGAATTGATAATGGATTTAAATTTTCTATACGATGTATTTAAATTTTACACTGAGTAAGATATTTATATTTCAGTCTTTGTAAAAAAATGCATTAATAAAACAATTACATATACATTGAAATAAATGCTTTTAAATGACATATTAAAAGTTTTTTTTTAGTTCAACATTTATTTTAATTTTTATCAATCATGCTAAAACTATTTTATGGATATAACTATTAATCTAATGGTTAATTTTATGGTTAACGGTTATAATAATAAACAATCATTTAATATTTATTTAAAATTGAGTGCATGCCTGTTAATAAAATATAGATTTGCTAAAGGAGTTAAATATTTTTTTATTTCTGTATTTAAATTTTAAACTGAATAAAAAATATTTTTAAAAAACAAAGCATTAAGAAACAATTGCATAGTCAGTGCTTTGTACAAAAACCCAGTTAAAACTATTTAATGTTATAACTAATAATTTTATGGTTAAAGTTATAATAGTAAACAATGATATTGATTTATTTCAAATGAATGCATGAATTTTGAGATGACTAAGGAATAAAATATTAATTTTACATATTTAAATTTTACGCTGAGTCAAATATTTATATTTCAGTGCTTTGTAAAAACAAAGCATTAATGTTAAAATTGCATATTCATTGAAATGAATGCTTTTAGATGACATATTATTTAGTTCAAAATTTATTTTAATTTTTATCAATCATGTTAAAACTGTTTTAAGGTTAAACCATTATAATGGTTTCTAAAATTGAAACCTTTACATACTTATAAAAACATAACGAACTTCTAATTAATTCCCTAAAGATCAGTAAATTAATATTTACTAAAGTAATATTGCTGAAATGTAGTTTTCATTTAAAATGTATTGAAAATATCTCAATTACAGTCTTTTTTTTTTTTTTTCAAAAAGTTCCTTGTTTTAAAATTCTCTCCTTTGTGTGACGAAAACACAAAAAGAAAAATCCAGAGTAGATTTTACTCTGTCTAAAAGCCTTTTGTTGTTAGAAAACCTATTTTGTTAGGGATACTGCCTATGTGGAGGGAATAAAATAAGTTGAAATGTATTTGCAACAAGAAAAGATTTAGTTTTTCGCCAGCGGAATGAGTTAGAAACATTAGAGTTTCCTGGAAAATATGTATATTTGTTGAAAGTGAATAAAATATAAATATCAAAAAGTATATATTATATTAAGAAGCACAGAAAGTACTTGAAGAAGTTTTCTAGTTCTAAAACACAATTATGTTTTGCTAACATAATTCTGTAAATAAATAAAATAAAAATCAAAAGTATATTTATTATAAAAGATGGAAAGTACTGAAGATATTTTTCCTTGTTCCTAAGATACAATTATGCTTGTTAATAAAATTCAGTAAAAATTTTATTTTATAATTTTTAACTTAAAATCTTTAAAAATGAATTATTCTTAAATAATTAAAATTCTAGCTGAATGAGTTAAAAATAAGTTTTTATAAATTAATAATCAAATAAATTAAATAAATTTTTAGAAAAAAAAATAAATTCTCCCAATGTGTGTTTACATGGTTGTAAGTAAATGAGATTCCATTGTTAAAATACCAACTTTTAAAATGAGTATTATATCATATTATCTATGGCACAATTATGTTTGCTGACTTTTAATTTAAAATTTAGTTTTAAAAATTATTTCTAAATAATTAAAAAGCGAAATTAATTAATCAAAAAAATTTAATTATTAAAATAATTTTATGAATGAATAATCTAATAAATTAAATTAATTTTCCAAAATAAATTTTCCCAGTGAGGTCTAACAGGCTTAAAAGTAAATGATGATTATATTGTTAAAATAACTACTTTTTAAAAATAGTGATATTAGTATTGTCTGACATTTCATAAATACATTCTTAATGTTAGTTGGAAGACTGTTGGAATAAAATGCAAATATATATTATGAAAGTTGTTTCATGTTTAATGTCTACTATTACACTTGTCCTTGAGAAGATCAAATATAAAGAATTTTCAAATTTTTAGCAATGAATTTTTTTCCTGGATAAATTGATGATGAAATCATGAATTCCAGAAAAATCAATCAATTATCAATTTTTGATCAGAGAAAGGTTAACAAATCACGATAAAACTGTTGTTGTGACTAATCCTGAGTGTCCTGCAGCGCTCCCCATCCCATGAGTAGTCTAGTCATGGATGGACGGAAGAGTGGGACATCTTCTATGGTGATGGAGCATCCGTAAGTGAAAGTCTGACTTGTTCCAGTAAGTCGCTGAAGAAGGAGGACAATGCCTTCCTGGGAGGACTTTTCGGGGGGATCTACCCCATATTTGAGTATCGTATGGAAGAAAACCCGAATAAATCTCTACCAAAATAGTTTGCTTAACAAGGAAAGATGCTGAACATCACAAACGCCGCCGAGTCTCCTCGATTTGAAACAGTACCTACAATAATACCCCAGCGGATTGACCTCAGCCCTTATGCTCACCATTGGGACATGTTATCACTGAGCCACGAGTCGGGCATGATAAAACTACATTTTTTTAAAATTAAGAATTAACTTATTTTGAAATTGAAATAATTAAAATTTATTTTGATGACCATGTAACTAACTGAAAATTGTATGCATGTTTAATTTAATATTACATAGTTACGTTTTATAAAATAAAATAACAGTTGAGTATATTTAAGACCGTTAACGTTTTATAAAATAGCTCAAATGAGATACCATCAAAAAAAATGTAATCAAACTGCAAAGATTAGTTGAAACTAACTTATAGGACATTTGAATATATTTTTACGTTTCATTTTAAGAATTATTATAACAAAAAAAAAAAAAAAGAGATAAATAAATAAATCTGTAAGATAAATATTTTATTCTAAGTTCCACAACAATGAAAGAGAATAATTCGTTAAATGTCACAACTGATAAAATATTTCTCAATGTAATAACTTTCTGGATAAGAATTGCGATGTTATATTGTTTGGATAATTATCCTTGTAAATCAAACTCTAATTTCAATGTCATGAAAAGGGTTACAATCGTAAAAACAATAAAATATTTCATGAAAATAAATTTTGAAATCGTCGGATTTCTATTTTATCATTAATGTTGAACGTCATTACCCTAACATAGTTTCATTTTGCCATAAAGGTGGTCCATTTACCATAATGGAATAAAATTTTTGTCACTAACAGAACGTTATTTTATTATAAAGGAACGCCTTTTTTGTAATGGAATGTTATTTTTTTAACTGTTTATTTATTTATTACTAGCCGGTTGACTTGTACAAAGGCAGCGAAGCTCTCATCAAATGTGAACTAAAAAATGAACCTTTAAATACAAAAAAAAAACGCCAAATTAAATCGTCATATTCTCAATACAGTTGTATTTAATCTAGTAATATTTAATATTATTTTTTATTTCATTTTAATTGATGTTTATTCTATTACAATACTTGCTTATGAACTACATTTGACATCTTATTATTTGATGAAGATATATAAATTCTTTGAGTTTCATATTCTACAGGAATTACATATAATTGGCCGTGAAAGAATGATTTTTTCATATTAATACTACAATATTTGAACGTTTACCCTTGTACCTTATTTAAACTGATACAAAATACTAATCTTACTGAAATTGCAGTTATAAATAAATTATATAATTATGAATTATTTAATTTAATAAAAAAATTTTAAAAATTGACCTGGAATCCACTCTAAATGATAATATCCTTAGTTTGCCCATACATGCTGCAATATCTCCAAAATCAATCTCCGTAGTTCCAACCAAACTTTCTTCATGGATGGATGATACCATACCATATAACCTCCATGAGGCTGCGTGTGTTGGTTGCGGAGTTATAACGGCACACAGGGACAAAGCATGCTTACATTTGTTATACATATTAGTTTATTTAATTTAAAAAAATGAATATGCTTTGATGTATAACGGATAACATAAAGTCAATGCAAAAATCAATTTTATGGGCTTGTACATGGAAAAATTAAATTTCATTGTTAGTATGATACTTCATTATCGAAATATATCATCATAAGCTATTTTTACAATCTTCTCACAAATTAATTTAACTATCATGATTCTTTGACTATTACTTTAAATGAAAATTATTATATTACTTCTTCTTCTCCACTGGCGCTAAAGCCCCATGCTGAACCAAAGGCCGTCTGCCTACTGGAAGATTTCGAGACAGGATATGTGTTTTTATTTTCTTTTATGGGGTAGAATTGCCGATCCACTCTCTACATTCATATTAGACCGAACCTACGGTTTAAAGTGGATTCCGAACCACTACAAAAATCCATGGCACCGGCGGGATTCGAATTCCAAATCTGTGCACTAAGTGACAGAGCGCTAGACATTGGACCATCAGGCTTCATTATGTTACTTATTCTACCTTAAATATGCAACTCAGTTGAAATATGTTTGACAGTATTAATCTGACAATTATTAATATCATAATAATTAGGAGAGGGAAAACTGCTAATATTTTGATTGGTATTAGATATATTATTATTTTGGTCGGTATAAATTTCATACTAAATTTACAGAGTATGTGCTTTCAACGTGGTATGTCATTGGCTATTTTGTTTAGCAAATGAAATATAGAAATATATGATCTCAACGAAGTTCATTTTTTATTTTTCCTTTCATTGCATGTGTTTGATGCTAGTATACTAAAAAAAATCTTTATTTTCCTTTTTCCCATGAAAGATAAATAAATGAATAAATAAAATTTGTGAAAGCTAATTTTTTGTATACATAAAGAATGATATATATTTGTTGTTGTTGTTTATATCACTTGGCAGAAATTTAGACCAGATCTATGAACCCATATGAACTCATAGTTGAAGGGTAAAGGGTCGGCTCCTGTTGTGATGGATCACCCATATGTAGAAGTTTGACTTGGCTCCGTGACACGCTTCCAGTCAATGAGATCCGAGGCCAATGGTTTAAAGTGTATTCCGAATCACTACAAACATCCATGGTACCGCCGGGATTCGAACTCGAAAACCTGTGGCACTGAGAGCCAGAGCAAAGGCACTCGACCATTCAGGGCATGATAGATATTTAATATACGTTATCATAGAGATTTTTCCTTTTATTATTCAAAATCCATTTGTAAATTTCTTAAAGCTAAAGAATGTCTAAAGATTTAAATAAGTAATTTAGTATAATTTTCCTTTAAAGAAAACTGGAATTGTAATTTTGAATTGTAAAAACAAACAAAGCAAACAAAAATTGCTTTGAAATCTAGTATATTTCATTAAACATCTATTATAAAAATGTGATTTGATTATCATACATTTTCTGATTGTTTTTATGTTAATTTTTATATAGTTACAAAATCAACAGAATGTTATATATATAGGTTTAACAAAATGTTTACACATAGACTGATGTAGTTAATAGGCTTGTTACGAAACATAGCAAATACAAACATAAAATTCCATTTCGAAAGTAAATATTTATTGAAATTGAAAATAAACACATACGAATGGAATTCGAATTGGCAAACGAATGAAACGAGGTAAAAATGTATCTGCTAATACAAAACAAATAATATGTGTTTTCTAACATTGCGTAGCATATTTATTTATGCAAATAGTTAAGATGTATTACATAAAGGGTAACAAATATTATTTCATTTCTAATAAACAAGCTTTTTGTTGCTTTTGAATTAAAGTATAATAATTAAATTTTATAAATATTTCATTCTGTCTGAAAACTAATTTATAATTTTATCATAGAAGATTGCATTTCCTATCAACTATTATGAGTGCAAATGTAAAAGATAATGAAAAAAAGAGAGATTTTTCAATCGTTTTTTCAACCTTTCCAGTTGCAATAGTTATAAAAGTTACAAACCCAGAAGAAATTGTTTTAAAAAATTAATTATTTCATAAATTGCAGTAATAGTTAAAATATTAAATATTAAATAATAGATTAAAAATTATAAACCTATAAATTATTAAACTATTCACTGTTAAAATATTAATTAATTATTGAAACTATTAAACAATAAATTATTAAATAGTTTTCTCTAACGAAAATTAACTTTTTGAAAGTGACTTACATAAAATGAACATCACGATTTTTAAGAACTGAGTAAAAACTATACATCTCTATGAAAAGCATTTTTATTACTTACATAAACACTTTTAAGTAGTACGTAATAATTTATTTCTTATAGCACAACACCATTATTGAATTTGAAATAAATAATGTTTTCGAATTTTCATAATAAATGGAATAAGAACTAAATTCTACGCTCTCATTAAAGACTATAGAAAAATAACCCGTTTTATAAGCTAAAATCTGTTTTCTAACAGAAATCTCTCACGCATTTCTTTCAATAAATTTAAATAAATATACTATTATTACCATTGGCTGTTATATAATTTAAAAAAAATATATTTTCAATTGTATTATAATTTATAATTTTTTTTTTAAATTTCTATCAATGTATTAAATTAAAAAAACAATTAAATCCCCTTGTTAGAATATAAATGGAAAGATTTCGGACGTTATTAAGATATTTTTTTAGTTTGAAGATATTTATTAATAATATTAATTCTAACTACACTCAAGAGCCAAAACATTATGACCACCCCCTACATTTTGCAATGAACTCGCCTGGATGACGTGGAAGGCAAGTGATCAGGTGGAAGTGGTATTTAACTGGTATTAAGTGGTGGTATTAATCCATGCCAAGGCGGTTGAAGCTGTGTTGCGCGCCAAAAGGGGGGCCAACTCATTATTGACAGGTGGTCATAATGTTTTGGCTCTTGAGTGTACAATAAAATATATATTTTACTTTTCTAAGTTATGCATTAAGTTACTTATATAAGTTATTTTTTGTATTTAATCTTATTTTTTGGCAAAATAAATATTATTTTTAATAAATAATTTATTATCTTAATTTATTTGTATTTATTTTGTTATATATTTATATAAATTATTTTATATACTTGTCATATTATTAAGTTATTATTTTAAGAACATCAGTTTGAAAATACTAAGAAGAAGAAGAATAAACAAATAATGGCTTTTTTTCAGTCCACTTAAAGTTTTACATTTTAAAACTATGCAAAAGATAACTGTAATTAGAAAAGTAATTTAACGACCATGAAAAAAAAAAATTTAGAATTAAAAAAATTGCATTTTAAAAATTTAATTATTTTTTTTCAATTTTTGCCATCAGTCCCCTCTAATTTTATTACAATGCATTTTAAATTTTAAATTTTTGTTTATAAAATACATCATGTATTTAATATTGCAAATTCATGAACTTCAAAGGAAAAAGCTTCCTTATTCTTAGAAAAGCCTCCATTTCTAACCTTTTTGTTCTTGTAAATATATTGGCCATTGAATAATAGGTTAAAATAAAAATAATTTTTTGTCGTGTTTGAGAAACAATAAAAAATATTAAATCATACAGTTAAAAAAATAAATTAATTGAAAATAAACACATATAAATGGAATTCAAATTGGGAAAAAAATGAAACGTATGTAAATATATTTGCTAATAAAGAATATATGTTTTTTAACAATACATTGCATATTTATTTATTCAAAGATGCACTATATAACTACATGAAAGGTAGCGCATATCGTTTCCATTTCTAATAAAAAAAAATTACTTTTGAATTAAAGTATATTAATGGAACTAAATAATAAAATATAACTATTGTGTTTTCTCTGTCAAAATTATCTTTAATTTTATCATAGAATATTGCATTTCTTATCAACTATTATAAAGATTGAAAATAAAAGATAATGTTTATATTAATAAATAATAATAATGTGTCAGTCTTATATAAATAATGTTTTACTTTAGGTATATATATGAAATCATATATACATACATAAACAAATTCTAAGCTTTTTCATATAACTTTTTCATTTTTCATGTCACTATTAATGTAAGTAAAAAAAACTAAGAAAAACTGTTATAGTTAAAAATAATCTAATTGCACATTACTGTTTATTTTAGTTTAAGTTGGAAGGCATCAAACTGCAATAACAACAATCGAAAAAACAACCGTTATCTCACAGCAAATTTATGCAACATTTTAATAACAACGACAACAACAAAACAAGCTCCCCTTTTTCGTTTTACCGAATACATTAATCAGGTTTGTCTCAAACAAGACGTTGATTTTCATCCCCAATGTTACATAACAGCCATCCAATTTCAAAAAAAAAAAAAAAAGCTGCTGAAAAGCTGTTCTTTTTTTTTTTTTTATTTTGTGCAACCTCTCGTGCATGACAACTCGTGACAAAGAATATGACCGTTCGACAGGGCTGCTTCCTGGAAATTAATTGTTGATGAAACCGGAGTTAAAAAGGAAAAAGAGAGAAAATGCAATTCTATCAACGGAAGCTCACACCCACGCCACATCATTCATTGCAAAACCTAATTCCTTTACAACATGTTTAGTATTTTCCTTTTCAGCGACTGGTTGGCCAGCATATTTTGGAAATGAAGTCATATTGATGACATTTCTGAGCACATTCGTAAAATTAATTTAACATAGAACATAGTTCTTATTTCAAATTTTTTTTTTTAAAAATAGTTTTAAAATAAAATCTAAAATAATATGTATCCAGTTTTTAATTATTATTTTTCAGCATATATTTAGTTATAAATGCCCTTTTACAAAGTCTTATTTTTTACATTTTCAATTATTTCTTATGTTTATTTGCATTTTATTTTATTTTGTATTAAATTATTTTTTATTGGCTTATGTCGACAAGCAATTAGAAGTGATTGCAAAAGCCAATTTTATTTTAAATTGAAAAAATATATATAAATATATGCTATTTGTGATTATATTTTACACGGATATTTTATTTTACAGAATGATTAATAATACCTAGTAAAGTAGTTGTGATTAGAAACAAATGATTCAATTAAAAGTTTATTCGTTATATCTGTATTTCACAAAAAAAAAAAAAAAAAAACATTTTATGCCGTCGTTGTGGTGAAAGAAATGAGTTTTAAAAATTTTTTATCTATAGTTTATTTTGTTTTAATAATTATACAATTTTTTTTTAATTTTTAATTTTTTTTTTTTTGTAGCTGTATTAAAATCAAACTCAATGTTGATATTGAAAAGTCGTCAAATTCACGTTAGGTTGTGATTATTATATATATTATAATTTTATTATATTATAATTTTATTATATTATAATTTTATTATATTATAATTTTATTATATTATAATTTTATTATATATTATTATTATAATTATAATTATTATTATATTTTATTTTTAAATATAATTATTATTATATTATATTATTATTATATTATAATTTATTATATTATTATATTATATTATAATATTTATTATATTATAATTTTTATTATTATATTATAATTTTTTATTATATTATAATTTTTATTATATTATAATTTTATTATAATTTATTATATTATAATTTTATTATAATATAATAAATATTATTTTTTATTATTATAATTTTTATCTTCTTGAATGATGAAATTTTAAGTGTAACGTTGTTCTCATATTTTTTCTGAAACGCTTTCTTACTTTGCAAATATTTCTGATTTCCAACCTTAATTAAATTAATTGATGCAAAATGTATAGTTTTTTACTGAGAACGGACAACGACAGTTGATATCTGTTAATATATATAAATTTACATAAACCTTTATACATTATTTTTTTTTTTTTTTTAATTTCTTGACTAAAAATAATTTGAAAAACTAAGGTAATAATAAATCATTTAGAAAATAAAACAAATTTTTTTGTCTTATTTTTGTACCTTGGAAATTTTGCCAGAAATATTACTTATCATGAAAATATGAAAAAAAAAAAAAAATGTAATAGAAAAATTTTATGAATGACAAAATCTCACCATAATTTGTTTATATTGCAAATTTGCGTTGCTATGCTTATAATTAAATGCATTAGAATATAATTTTGCTATCGTAAGAAAATACTACTTATAAATATTTTTCTCCTTCATTACATATTATGTGTATGTTTATAAAAGTGCCATCCATGTGTTCAGTACAAGATTATTTATCATGAATAATAGAATGTTGAATTTACGACAACTTTTTTTTTATATTAGAATTATTTTGTAAATTAGACATATTTGAACTTCCACATTATTCAAATTAACATAAAAAATGCATGTTATACTGGTGCATTTTAAACAATATTAATGAATGTTTTAAATTTTGCATTTTCTTGAAGAATTAAAAATGCTTTTATGTAAATTAAAACGAATCGATTAAACTTATAATATCATATATGACGTAAATAAGTCAAAAAGTAATCATGTTAGCTTTATTATTTTTTATTTTTGTTTCATTATTTTAAGTAAATCTTACAATACACATTTTATACAAATTTACATGAACAAGAGGAATCTAATTTTCTGACAAATGTTTGTTCTCTTTTAATGGAATATTTTATTTGTAAATTTTACATTTTCTCTTATATATGAAACCTCCAAATTTTTCGAATTAACATAAAAAATATTTATTTAAAATTGGTGTATTTTAAACAATATTAATGAATGTTTCAAATATTAAATTTTCTGGACTTAAAAATGATTTTATGTAAATTAAAATGAAACGATTAATCCTATCATATTAAATATGGCATATATAAATCAAAAAGGATTAATAATGTTAGCTTTATTATTTTAAAATACTTTAGTTTCATTATTTTTAAATAAATTTTACAATTCATTTTTTTTTAAAATTAAATAATTTTTATAATGTTGTTGTTCTAATGCAGCTGGCAAGACAGAGTCAGTTAGTCTCCATGCCATAAGCAAAGGCTGCACCGCTGTTACTTATTTAGCACTATATAGGGGAGCGCGTGTAGCTTGAAGAAATGCTACGGACGCGAATAACACTATCTCCACAATGCTGTACTATCACATTAAACAAAACAAGGAACTACTGTTTAAAGGGGATTCCGAACCACTACAAACATCCATAGCATCGCGGGGACTCGTACCGGAAACCATGGTACCAGGTGCCAGAGCACTATACACATTATCTTTTTAAACAACAAATATTTTCACAAAAAATTTAATTTGAAAAAACTAAGGATAATAACAAATCATTTTATAAATTTAAATTAAAAGTTTAATTAATTTTAATTAAATTTAATTAATTAAAATAATCATAAATAATTGTAATTAAAATAATCATCATAAGCAACAGGTGGGATGAGTCAACAGGTTGCCTATTATAAAAAACGCCATTATAAGAAAACGTTACATGTCATTCCCCCATAACAAAATCATTTTTACAATAATTACTATCATTCCCTATTTTATTTTATTAAATTTTAAGATAAATTGATAAATTGAAAAAAATTATATTTTCGAAAATTTTCTTAAAAAATAATTTAAAAATTACTTTCAATTCAAATAGGATTGAGGATGGAGTCTTTTAATATAACATTTATTGTCACTCAGAAAAATAATCGTTTTAACAAATAAAATTAAAAATAAATAAAATAAATAATTATTTATTTTATGAAGACGTTATTATTATTATTTTAAGTAAATCTCACAATTCCTTTTTTAAAATTAAATAATTTTTACAATAATTATTACTAGTCATTATTTTATTTATTTTTAATTTTACGATGGATTAATAAAAATGATATTCTGAAAAACTTTTTTAAAAAATAATTTTAAAATTAACTTTAATTTAAATAGGTTGCTTATGACATGTATTTTGGTATAATATATGTCACCATTCAAAAAAAAAGTAATCTATTTAATAAATAAAAGAAAAATAGAATGAGTAATTAATTTTTTTTTTTCCTTTCTATGAAGTCAATTTGCCCAACCTAATATTTGATTTAATAAAACATTCCAAATATTTCCCCTCAGCAAACTAAACTGATGTTTTAAACATCTGAATTCATAAGCTAATATTCAAAATCCATGAAATATTATGTTAAATCTCACAAGCAATAACTTTTACACTCAAGGCAATTGAGCTATTCATTCCAATTTCCCATTTCTGACTTTCTCTATCTCCTTGTTTAACGTCACACATCATTCAAGAAATTCTCATACGGTGGCATCAAATTATCCCATTTTATAGCTGCAACTGCAATTGCACCAATATAAAAAACATTACATGTCATTCCCCATAACAAAAAACAAATGTCAAGGCAAAAAATGAGGACAAAAATAAAAATTAAAAATAAATAATACTCAGGGGAGAAATTACTTTCTTAAAGAAATGATTTTTTTATCCTCCCATCACTGAACTAATACCAAGGTTTTAAAGTTTATTTTTCTTACTCTCTATAACAAAACTATATATATATAACAAATTTTTTTTTTTTTTACCATCTTCACTCCCTATACCCAAAATCTCCAATCGTATCCCCTTGATGAAGATGGCAAGTAAGAAAAAGCATGGAGGGGGTTGGAACGAAATAGTCACCCCCGCTGTGGTTGACCGCGGTTACAGTGAAAGGGGTACCCGCTGAGAATTTTATGCTTCGTCTACCACGACCGGCGTGTATGAAAAAAAGGTTGAATGATTTATGATGATTTGGGTTCGTTTCTCTCAATTTTTTTTTTTCTGAGTTTTTTTTTTTTTTTTTTCTTTTTCTTTTTTTTTTTTGTCTGAGTCTTTGTCGCATCCATCGCTTTTGTACTGTCGTTACTCACCATGGGTGTCTATTAAATAGCAGAATGAATGGGAAAAAAAGGGGATACATTTGTGTAGGTAAGTTAATTTCAGTCGTCATTACTCATTGCGTCTCGCATCGATTTATTCTAGAAATATATGAATCTTTTCGGGGAGGGAATAAAGTCGTCGTGCATCAATTATGATGTCTTTATTGTCACAGTTTTTTTAATTTACATGTAAAGTGGTTTCGGTTGTCGCCGGTAGGGAATATTTAATATGCTGCAAGCACAATGAGGGTGCTTAAAGGGATAAAGGAAAGGAAATTTGATGAAACTTCCTTTCTTGATGTCTAACTTTCCCTCTGTGCAATTAAAAGCATTAAATTTAAAAATTAATCCCATAATTAAGTTTTGAATCTAGATCTCATTTTAATCCAGTAGGGATATTTTTTGGTTCAGAAATCATAAACGTTTATTGGTTTGGAATATATTGAATATTCGACACAATCATTCCAATTAATCAAAAATTTTAAATACAGAATTATTTAAAATATTACAGAATTAATACAGAAAATTAAAATGTTCTTACTAATTGATAATATAACTACAAAAGTTTATAAATTTTAAATATGGCATATGACTTGCTTGTAGTATATCTAAACGATACTCAATCTCACACCATGTATTAGCAACCTTTTGAGATAATATGGAATTAATAGCAACTAAAATATGTTTATTGATTTGAAATAAACTGAATATTCGAATTAATCATTCCATAAAATCAAAACTTTAAATATAGAGTGCCCAAGAATTACGTAAAATATTACAAAAACTTACAAAATGAATCACAAGATGAGATAGCAGTAAAATGTATTTAGTAATTAATAATACAACTACAAAAAGTTTATGAATATGGAATACCGTTTTCTCGTAGTATTTCTAAGCGATACTCAATCCCATGTTATATATTGGCAACTTTTTGAGATAATATGGAATTAATAGCAGCTATGATATGCTGCTTTAATTCCTGTCAAATGAGAAGAGGCAACTCATAGGCCACATAAAAACTCTGGAAAAATCCCATAGAGTTAAATCTGAATAACCATATAGATTACCATGCAAATGCTGATGTGTGGTACTACATATATTGGCAGCCTTATGAGATAATATGGAATTAATTGCAGCTAAAATATGCTACTTCAATTCCTGTCAAATGACAAAAAGCGTCTGATAGGCTTCATAAAGCCTCGGGAAAAATCCTATAGAGTTATAGTTAAGATTTATTTGTAACAATATTTTATTTCTATCTCACCTCTTTTTTACACTATTTTATATCCAATAATTATTTTATAGCCAATAACAACATGAGAATATGTTAATAACTTTGATAACAAGTTCCAATTTTCGAAAAATCTATGCAATTAATTGGAGATTAGAGAGATAGGTAATGCATTGAAACAAATAATTACTTTATTACAATTTCCGAGTAACGCCAATTTGCAAATGTGATTTACACAGATAAGTCAGCAGAAAAAAAAAAGGTTTATACTGCAAACATTATGAAATGGCGTATTATATTCGTAATTATTCAAAAGTAATACATTATATTGTGATTTTTAAATACAGAGCATCTTTATCACAGGTCATTCGCAGAGGATTTTCCACAAAGATGTATCTGAGTAAACGTTATATCCACGGTCCACTATGGAAAAGGTTGCTGAATTGTACCCATAATTTGGATGGGTACCGGCAAGAATTATATCTAGGGTGTTCTGTAAGTATTTTTCTTTCAAAATGCATTTTTTATGCATTTTATTCTTAAAATATTTAGAAAAGAAATTCAAAAAAAAAAATCCTTACAAATACTTTAAATTACTCTGGTCACAAGGAATATAATAATCATTATATAAAAATCGTTTTCTACCATAAGTTTTAGAAAATGAAGAAACTGCAGTTTCATTTTTTTTTTTTACAAAGAAGTAATTGGTTTCCAAAATTTCAATACTCACAGCTAGTTGGTTTCAAAAGCTTTGACTTGAAACTTCATTCACTTTGACTTGAGTCATTTTGCTATTAGAACAGGTTACTGTCGGAGCTGGCTATACTGCATCTACCTTATGTCGCAAACAATTTCGAGCGATTACTCTCCCATTTAGCATCTAGAGAGATTGCATAACACTCCTAGAATTCCAAGGGCAAACATTATTGCATACCTATTTATCGTGCTCATTCCTAACATAGACACGGCATCGCTTGCAAAGTTTCCAATTTAGGACTCTTTGTTCGGGAGTACAACACGTTATCCACTATATTGCGCTGTCTCAAATATTGCTTACTATGTTTTCTTGGTCACTATTAATCACCACCAATCATTTCAAGAAGATCTTAAACACTTTATTTTTAATTATAATAAAATAAAATGTCTTTTAAATATTCCGCAATTACTTCCGTCGGATATAGTTAAAAATTAATTTTAAAAAAGGACAATAGTAATCTAACAATCTTTCCAATGATGAAATAATAACCGAAAGATTTTTGGTTCTTGCCATTCAGTGATCTTAAAAGAAACACTAGGAATTCTAAAAATATATGTAATACTCGAAGAGCAAATAAAAAAATGCATAAATAAATATAAATTCTAGAGTTTTGTACATAGTTAGAACATGAATTATGCAATATTTAATAAACTTTATGACATCGTAGGTTGTGATGGGATTTTAATAATTGAAATTTTATTAAAAGAATATTATTTAATTAAAAATGATTTTAGTACATCTGAAAGCATGTAGCGTAAAATCATGTTGTAAAAATATTTATAACTGGGTTACAAATAAACATATAGGCAAAAAAAAAGAACGAAAGTAACGTTAAGTAATAAAAAGACTAAATAAAATTGTGAAATTATTTTCAAATCAGTTTATGGTTTGAAATTGTTTAAAAATTATAATTTAGATAACATGTCATCGTTTTAATTTTTTACATACTTTTAAATTTCTCTTTCAAAATATGCTTTCCTTAAGTTTATAATCTTCGTACGTAAGAGCTATAATTATTTCAAACAAAATCAAATCTTTCAAATAACTCAATTTATGCAAAATGTAGGATAAAAAATAACCTTATTAATCAAATTCTTCTGTGCATTATCATTTACATTTAAAAACATAAAATCATTTGAAAGCATTATCTTAGATTTCAGTACCTCCGAATATCTTGTCAGAATTAGAATAGATATTTGAAATTCATAGAATTTGTAAGTGTATTTTCTGAAGATTTATAGAAATAATATTTTATAGATATTGTAAGGAAATATTGTATAGATTATAAAGAACAAGACATAATGCTGTTGACGTTGTCTGCAGATTTGCATGTCCTGTTTTATAATACAAATATTGTAGATAATCCTGGAAAGCAGCGGAATTCTTTTATTATATGCATTTTCAAAAAACATGTATACATAAAGTCTTATTGTAAACTATTCATATATGACCCAATGTATGATTTCATCTTCCGAATCACAGCATCATACGAATTTCTTTTATTATACCCGATGATACCCTTCTTTTAGTATACACATGATATGTTTCCACATATTAAAATTGTTCGTAATATAAGAGTTTTTATAAAAAGCGGAACTGAAATCAGTTTAGAGTTTATATATTCTTGTATCATACAAATTTTTAATGTTAACGAAATATTTAAAATCAAATATTTTATATAATAAAATATTTACTTTACTTCTTAAAAACAAGATTAAAAAATAGATTTCTTTTTCTGCGTTCTACATATAATGCTTTATTTCTAAAATCGCATTTTATCAATAGGCTAGCATCCTCTAATATATTTCAATTTTCTCTACAAAAATGAAAATTTTACAAAGCGGGAATGAGTTCGTATTATATAAGGATTCCTATTCTGTTTGTATATGTACATGTCATAAAATGTCTGTTTACAATAAGTCTGATTTATGCTATATTAATCCTTAGCAAATTTCTGAAATAAAACTATTTTTTACATTTTTCAGCTATCATTATCGAGCATAAAAAACCGGTGAGCAAAATAGCAAATGGTTTTAATAACCAAATATTGAACAGAAAATGTCGTCATGCACACCAATAAAAAAAACATCTTCCTAATTACTAAAAGATTGTCACACATTGATTTGCAGATAATTTTTTTTTCAATTTAGAAATGCATGGGCTTTTAAATGAAACTTTTTAAACTAATATGAATCAGTAGTAATATAAATTGTAAAGAAAAATAAATTTGTTTGAGTGAAAAAAATATATTACTGTAGACATTTGAAACAAAATGAAATTCTTTAATAAAAATTGATTAAACAATTAGATGATATTTTTCTTTGACACAAAAAGTGATTAAAAGTTTCTTATTAAGAAAAGTGTAAAAATGTCAAGACACGGATGCACATTACTATTGACATTGAGAGAAACACTGTTTTAATGAAATCTATTTAAATAAATCACCACTTAATTGTAATACAATTGGCAAACAAAGTTCGAAAAAAAACTTTATTGTCTGCTTATATTGTCTTTTAGCAATAGGAAAAAATTGCTAATACAATATTTAACTATTGCTGTCACAAAGTTACTGTTAAAATATTTACACTTCTAAGGTAAATAGACTTATTGTATTGCTTTGCAGACGAATACTTAACAATTCCTAAAATATCTGGAGCTTTTCTAATATTTTCTGATTAAATATTCTTCTTATTCATATTTAGCATAAAAAGATGCAAATTATTTGTCAAAACTCTTGACTTTGGGTGGAAAAAAACCATTAACTATTGGTAAACAAGATGTATGTGACGTAAGATATAAGAGTTTATCAGTAAAAATATAGTAAAAATTTAGCACTTTTTGTAATCGCAATAAAACAATAAACTGTATAATATTTTATAAGGCAGAATACAAAACGATTAAGATATCAAACTGTTATTGCACTAAACAAGATAATGACAGCAAGTACTCTGATCACATAGTAAAGCTCTAGCTGTTACAAAATGTCCCCTTCAATTGAAAACTCCACAGCAATTTTCAGTTGATTTATTCTTATGATGCAATCTTAACATCTAATAAACAAATTTTTGGATTTTTATGGATTTCGTACCTTTAAAAGGGATTGCAAATACTATGAAACCTTTTAGGTTTTAGGACATGTTGAAGTTGATGGTTAACGGAGAATGAATACAAAATATTTTTTAAAGATGCATTAAAACTCTACAACTTTATGATGAAGCTATTGAATGAAAGTTTGAAAAGAAAGTATATCCTACTAGATATTAAACGCGTGCTACAATTAAATCTTCTCACTCTATTTGGTGAACACATATTTTTTCTATGGGATTTTTCTAACTTCTCTTCATTTGTAATTGCTCTTCCTGCTGCATTTCAGAAATTGCCAAGCAATTTAACTTAGATTAATAAAAAGATAATGTTAAAATAAATAAAAAAATGGCAACGTTGATAAATTAATTTATGTATAATGATAGTTGATAGTTTTTTTTTTTATTATTTGCATAAACATCGGATTTATGACTTGCTCGCAAAACTTTCATTGTTGGTATACAGAAAGAATGTATACATACATACAATGAATAATACACGGTGTTCTATACAGCATCTCGAAATTTTCAAAATAATCCTGTTAAGGGAACAAATACCTTCTTAAACGCATGAAAATATCTAAAAAATTCTAGTCGTGACTTCTTATAGTCTCAGAACCAAAAATATTTCAAAAATACTACGTACTAACAAATTCAGCAGCAAATATACTTCCAAACTATCTAATAAAAGTGCACTATGACATCCGAAAATGCTTTATTACTATTATTATTATTATTTATTTTATTATTATTATTACGAAATTTTTTTATTACGACTGCAACTTAAATATTACAGTCATAACCTGTAAGATTCAATTTTTAAAATTTCAATTCCTTTGGATTAGCAGTATAAATATAAATCGTTTATATTTCATATTTTTACTTAACCCAGATACGTATACCCCCATTATTGATTACTAGAAATTTCATTGTTGATTGATATCTAGTCCTTTATGTACTGCTTAATGGGTTCTGAGTGAAACCTCGATCGTCCAACTAATAAAATGTTTTAGTTCATCATATAATAGACCATTATTCAAGGCCTTGTTACAGAAGGAAAAAATACATTATTTGCTGTCTATCTAACTCTGAATACTTCTTTTTATTTTGGTTCATGATATTATCCATATAACTATCTGTACTAGTTTGGCATCTAATAAATAATTGCAACATAACTTTCTGGATATAAGTAGACATTGATTTTGTGTTTATCTATCTAAACACATTTCGTTCTTATTTTGATGTAAAATATTCACCAATCTACAGGTTATATTTTACCATGAATTAAATCATTATAAAAGTTCTTATGGAGGAAAAGTGAATATTGCTTGGTACATGTCTGTCTATAAATACTTATTTCATTTTTTTTTTTATTTTACTTATACAAACATATTAACACAAGTATTCTTCCTTTAAAATAAGACATTTAAAATCTAATATTCCTATTAATAGATATATATCTATATGTCCATCTAATAGATTATTATTCAAAACATTGTCAGGAAAGAAAAAAATATTATTTGTTGTCTATTTATTTAAACATATGTTTTATTTTGGTTCATAACATTATCCATCTGTACTAATTTGGCATGTAATAAATAATTGCAATAATACTTTTTGGATGAAAGTGGGCATTAACTTTTGTGTTTATCTAAACATATTTCGTTCTTATTTTATTGTAAAATATTCATTTGACTACATGTTATATTTTACCGTAAATTAATTCATTACGTTAAAAACGTATAAAAGTTCCTATAAAACGTTACGAATAAAAGTTCTTATGGAAGAAGAAGTAGATGTTGCTTGGTACATGTCTGTCTCTGAATACTTCAGTTGTTCTGATTTTACTAATATAAACATATTAATACAAGCAGTCTTCCTTTAAAAAAATACATGATTTTTCAAAATAAAATGTACTTACATAAAATCCCCAGTTGCACAGTGATGTCCTTTGCTTTGGTATCATAAGCATCGTGGATGGCCACGCATTTTAGCATCTTATGATTGTCCTCTTTGGCGAATGTCATATCGAGAGCACTAACTGCTTGCCAAGTCTTCCTTTTCTCCAAGTCGCGGATGTTGGTTTGGTTCACGTTGGTGGTGATCTCCACGTCGTTCAGAAACCACTTGAGGATGGCAGGAGGATTGCCTTTGCGCGCAAGACAGTGGAGGCGTTTTTGGCTCGTTTGCTCTTGCAGTGAATGGATCCCCTGCACTATTTGGATGGTGGAATCTTCGATAATGGGTGGATAGGGAGCCTCTGGAAAATAAAAATAAAATCAGATTGATGTTTCAAAATTTAATTACATTTTTATCTTCAAAAAATAATTGTTTATAGTGAAGGAAAAAGCTTAAATTTGGTTTGAATATTATTCATAATTTCAAATTTGCAAAAGTATTAATACAATAATTGTACAACGCGATAGTGGCTTTTATAGTAGTCATTAAAAGTTAATAAATTATAATAAGCAATAAGTAGTTAGAAGAATAATTATTTCAGACATTTAGAGCAAATTGTTCTTTTCATTTTTTACTGATGTGACAAACTAGGTTTGAACAATTGTTGGCATTTAATCTATGATGTCATTTGTCATTTACTATAAACCAGGGGTATGGAGTTAGCGAAAATATTTCCGAATCCTGACTTTGGAGTCAGATTTTTTAAACTAGTTCCTCACTCCTGACTATTTCTGGTAATACATATATTCTATCAAAATAATAATACCAAATTAACAGGTACGAAAGTTTTACAAAAAAACTTTAGACAAGCAAAAGAAAATTGTACATTTTGGACACAAAGATACTATATTTGTAATGAGCTAAATATTATTTTTTCTTAATAATAGACTTAGTAGAACATAATAATGGACTTTCTTAGTAATAGACTTATAGCCTTTTTTTCTTATTAATAGTTTCTATAAGATCTTCTTTCATTCTTCATCCAACATAGCTTTTTATAAGCTCCAGTTGTAAGAAAAGTATTTCTTCACTTACTTGTTATGCTACTAAAGTAGTAACTGTCCTCGATACTTATTAGCTGAATTGGTTAAAGTTACAATTGAATTGTCTTCTTCAAATTGAATTTTATAATTCCCTGAATTTTGTAAAAATTATTATTTTTACAAAACAGCAGAGAATAAAATTGTGAAACATTCCTGACTCCGTTACTTGACTCTTTCAAAAATGCTCAATTTTGACCCGAAACTTCACCTCTGATATTGTATATTTAGGAGAAATTTTTAATTTATTCAATTCCTTCTATTAGCTCATACTCTCCTATATATATCTTGTTCAAATTTTTAATTTATTCAATTCCTTCTATTAGCTCACTCTCTCCCTATATATATCTTGTTCAAATTTTCAATCGTTCATAAAATACTTTTTATTCATACACTCAAGTTCAAATGCAATTATTTCGAACTTGTAGTGGATGACACTGGATGTTAATATTAATTCAAATATTAATTCAGTAATTAAGTTTAGTTTTTTTAGATTTAAGTTGCATATATCTACTAATAGATGGCGCCAGATAAACTTAAAAAAATGAATGAAAAATATTTATAATGGACTTTCTGCAATGGAGTGAAAAACAAGTAGGAATTAATTTTTAAATTTTTTTTTTTTTTTATGTTACTTGTTTTTTTGATAATTACCAATAAAAGTTAAAATAACAATTAAACAATGTAATTTTATTGGTATAAACTAAATGTTGTCAGAGCAAATATGAATAATTAGCTTCAAATGAATTATTCTTTTTGTAAACTGTTCTCCGTCAGATTATATTTTTTTTATTTAATGTTTTTACAAAAAACTATTTAAATTAAACATGGAATTTTTTCTGAAAAGCTTAGGAAAAAGTAATTGTTATATTTTAAATTATAGATGAAATTTAAATAAAATTGTAAATGTTTGTAAGAATATAATGCAATTATATTTCAATAAGTAAGTAAATAAGTGATTCAAATATTTTTGAAAACTTCTATCAGAAATACATGAAAAAGGAATATTAAAAAATTAAAAATGAGATGAAAACATTTATTTCACAAATTCAAATAATTACTTTGTGAATTTTCAATGAGATAAAAACAAGTTTGAAGAAAACAAATTTAATTAAAATCTACAAACGTATTTTTTAACTTTTAAATAAAATAAGTATTTTTATTATTAGTATTTATCATTGAAGTTGAAAATAGAGTTAAATAATTTTATTCTTTATTTTTAATAATGAATAAAAATATTTTTCATTTCTACAAACATGATAAAATTAAACAACTGAAAATATCATATTATGTTATGAACTTCATTTCCTATTAAAAACCCTTATATATAAATATGATTAGATAGGATGATTTTTTATAAAAATAAAAATTATTTTTAACAATTTCCATAATATTACTAATACATTTTAAATTTATTTGATATTAAATTAATTGCGAAGTTTGGTTATCAATTGCATATATTTGGTTGATGGTTGACTGTATTTGATGATATTATTTTCAACAATTTTTTATAATATTACTAATAAATTCTGAGTTTATTTGATATTAAATTAATTGCAAAATCTTTTAATGAAAAAAAACTGACAAATTCACAATATGATGGTTATTACATATGACAGCGTTCGTTATTGGTTGTCGCTCTACAGTAATTTTTTCCACATTTTAATTTAATTAGACCAGGCCCCTGAATGGCCGAGTGGCTAGCGCTCTGGCGCTCGGTACCACAGGTTTCGGGTTCAAGTCCCGGCGGTGCCATGGATGTTTGTAGTGGTTCGAATTCACTTTAAACCGTAGGTCCCGGTACTAATAGGATCGTAGAGCGTTGGGGAGCATTGTTACTCGGCGTCCGTGGCTTATCTTGAAGTTACACGCGCCCCCTGGGTAATGCAAAGTGAGTAACGTCTGTGCAGCGCTGGCCTTAAAGCATCCAAGACCAAGTGTCTAAGTGTTTGTCGGCTGCATTAGAAAAAAAAAGAAATTCTAATTAGTCAAAGACTTACTGTTTAACGTGGATTCCGAACCATTAACAAACACCCGTGCCACCACCAAAATTGGAACCTGAAGCCTGTGGTACCAACGGCCGGAGCGCTAACCAATTGGCCATCATCCGCCGTTCGTTGCAGACATTGATTTCAGAAAAGAGGAGACTGTAAGGCGATTACAACAATATGTATGCTATGTCTCGCATCGATAGTTTAACTGTTAAGTGAGAGTGAGGATTTTCACGCATTTTCATAGCAATTATTCTTTATACGCACGTAATTGAAAACGCACGCTGGCTTATTACTTTATATTAAATAGTATTGTAATGCCCACATTTTAAAAATATATTTCTTTTAATAATATAAGTGCCACAAACATCTTTTAAAAATGAATTAAATTTAAAATAATAAGAAAATAACCTTTCAATATTTTAAAATTATTTACATGGAAATTTAAAAATTAAGCTACATTATGAAATTTGTTTTATTTTTCAAAGAATTTTTGAATTATAATTTTATAAATTCAAATATTTGCATAAAATATTTAAAAACACTTTCGTAATTTTCTCTTGAATGAATTGAATTTAATAATGTAAAGTAAATCTGAAAGTTAGTAAAGATAATTGAAATATGCGTTAAGCATTTGACTATTTCAAAAAAGCAGTTAATCATAAATTGTATGTATACTTTCATTCATATTGTAGAAATAAATTGTTTTACACAAAAATTATATTCATAAACAAAACGGAAATTCTGAAAAAGAGGAGACTCTAAGGCGACTTCGACAATGTATACCCTATGTCTCGCATCCATAATTTGTTTGTTAATTGATAGTTTTACGAAATTTTTATGCATTATCCCAGCAATTATTCTGTTCACACTCATGGTTGAAAACACATGTTTGTTTATTATTTTTTTTATTAAATAATATATTAATAAAGTGTGAAGTGTAATATAATAAACTTTCAAATAATAACCGCTTCATAAACATTGTTTAAAAATGAATTAAAGTTGTAATAATAAGACCATCTTTCGATATTTTAAAATTATTTAGATAAAAATTTAAAAATTAGGTTGCATTATGTTGTTGTTGTTCTGCTGCAGCGAGTACTACAGAGACAGTTAATATGCCATAAGCAAGGTCTGCACCGCGGTTACTCATTTAGCACTACCCAGGGGGCACGCTAGCTTGAAGATATGCTACGGACACGAATAACACTACCCCCACAACACTCTAAGATCATATTAGACCTGGACCTACGGTTTAAAGTGGATTCCGAACCAGTACAACATCCATGGAACTGGCGAGACTCAAACCCGAAACCTGTGGTACCGAGCGCCAGAGTAAAGAAAATATATAAACTCAATGAAAAACAACCATATATTAATGAAAAACAACCATTTCTTAAATAATCTAAAGTAATTCGAAAAAATGAAAGTGTGAGTTGTCTTTACTTACATTTAAATAATTAATAACAATAATATTTTTCCTTTCTATAGATATTTTCTTTCGTTGCACTCATTGATTTCAGAAAAAGAGGCGACTCTAAGGCGACTGCGACAATGTGTATGCTGTGTCACGCATCGATAGTTTGGCTGTTAAGTGAGAGTTTTACTGAATTTTAAGCACTATCACTGCAACTTTTTTTGTTCCCACCATCATCGAAAACACATGTTTGCTTGTTACTTTTTTTTTGCTTTATAGTATATTTATAAAATGTGGAGCGTTTTAAAAGTTTTTTAATGATATACGCTTCGTAAATATAATTTACAAATGAATTAAATTTAAATTAACAAGAGAATAATCTTTCGATATTTAAAAATTAGGCTGCATTATGTTATTGTTGTTAATGTTATTGATGTTCTAATGCAGCTAGCAATATAGAGACAGTTAATTTTTTTAGGACATAAGCAAGGGCTGCACCTCCGTTACTCATTTAGAACTACCCAGGGGGCACGTAGCTTCAAAATATATTAATAATGCGAGTAACTACCCCCACAACGCTCTACGATCCTATTAGACCGGCACCTACGGTTTAAAGTGGATTCCGCACCACTACAAACATCCATGGCGATGTCTCGCACTGGGACTCGAACCCGAAACCTGTGGTACTGACGGTCAGTACCACAGGTTTCGGGTTCGAGTCCCAGTGGCGCCACAGCGCAGCCACTCGCCCATCAAAACACTAATGTAATATAACAGTCATGAACATCATTTAAAAATGAATTAAATTTGAAATATTAAAGAATAATCTTTCGATATTTTAAAATTATTCACATGGAAATTTAAAAATTAAAATGCATTTTAAATTATGTTTAGTCAAAAATGATTTTGAATTGAGGTTGTATAAATTCAAATATTTACATAAAATATTTTAAAACACTTTAAGAATTCTTTTTAGAAAATACTAAAGCAATAAAGAAAAGTAAATCTGAAAGTTACTAAAGATAATTGGAATATCCATTAAATATTTGACTACTTCAACAAAGCAATTGATTATATACAAAATTTCATTCATATTATTGTAATAAATTCTTTTACACAAAAATTTCATTCATAAGCAAATTTAAAATTCTAAAGAATTCTATTAAGATCTCAGAACTCTTCTCAGAATAAAAAATGTGCTGAAGAAATATAACAATCCGGATATATTTCAAACTATGTAAAGTATTCATATCACTCCTGAATCCAACACCATATTCAAAGCAGCGAGTTTATGTATTCTGATATCGTTTTTCGTGAATTATTTTTGTTCTTCAGTTTCATATCGATTCCGAAAAGATATTTATGTAAAAGCATCTTTGTAATGAATATTGCATTTAGTGGAAGACTTTGATGTATATGTTTATTTTTAGAATGCATAATTTTAAATATATTTTAGTTCAAATTTAAGGCACAAAAATCCTCATAATATATGAAATGGAGAGTTATTGCGAAGAGTGCATTAGAAAGGAAAAATTATGGTCTATATAGCATGCGCATTATAGATTGAAATGCATGCAAATAGAAAACTGTAATATTTTATGATACTTCGGTTTTTATCTTTCTTGATTTTTGTTTGGATAGAAATATTGCAGTTCAATATTTAGAATTCATTTTCCATATTGCAAATTATTAATATTTAGAGTGTATTTTCTATATTACAAATGATTAATATTTTAGTGGTGGATAAGAAGAAATGAAGCTAAAGTTCAGTTATAATTAGAAATTTTATTATATTTTAAATACAATTTATATTTAAATCAAAGAATTAAATTTATTTATTTGTAAATAAAAGTCATTATTGTTCATGTGGCTCACTGCGTCATCTAGCTAGCATGCCTAGGTTCAATTTCCGTCACTGGAAGCACTATGTTCTTCATTTACTATATTGAACACCAAATAGGTTTGATGAGATTATGAGAGTTCCTTGAATTGATAATGGAAAAATCTACCTGAAATTTTCCACTTTTTCTATAATTTGTCATACAATCAAAATAAAGCCCTTTAAGTTTTTCTTGAAACTATTATTCTCCTTTATAACATAAAAATCCCTATCCTGCTCATGGTGTACCTGAATAACTCCAAATTTGCAAGAATTCGAACATATTAGTGGTCAATGCAGAAAGGTAATTTGAATGCCGTTGACAGCAAGTAAAAAAAAAAAAATAATAAATCACTACTCATGACGTACCTAGTTTTTAAATGTTGATAGAAAATTGTATAGTTCATGCACTGTTATATTTGGATCCTGGATTGCCGAATGTTTAGCGTTCTGGCGCTCGGTGCCACAGGCTTCGTAGTGGTTCGAAATTCACTTTAAGCCCGGTCATTTTTATTCTGTTAAGTCCCGGTCTCATATGACTGTAGAGCGTCACGAAGCGTCAGACCCCTGCCTACAGGGGCTGGTTCACAGCATATTGGTTTGTGTTTGTCGCTCTACGGCCATTTTGTGCACACTTTCGGATAATTAGACCGGGATCTACAGTTTAACGTGGATTCCAAACCGCTAACGAACATCCATGCTAGAGCTAGCCAATTGGCCACCTGGCCACCTATCACAACAGAAGCTACCCTATTTCTCTTCAACCCTGAGTCCATACGGGTTCGTGGGCTTGGTTTTGATGTCTACCATGTGGGATAATAAACAAAAACAGTATTATTTATTATTTTATTCTCGCTGCACAAGTTTTTTGATGAGACACTCCAGTCGCTTATATGAATAATCCAAACACCAACAGACAGCTAAATAAGGAAGGACATTGCCCACCTGAAAAAAGTTTAAACAGTAACTACTCTATATTTCTGTGTAGTATAGAAGAAAACCCGCAAAAATTCTCATAAAGAAGATTGCCTATGGATACGATACGTTCTTACATATTGTCTAAATCGTCATCGAGTCTATTTCTTCTGAAAGCAATGACTAAAATAGACATCGCCAGAGATCAGACGAAATTCAGACGTCCTAAATTACCACTGTGCTATGAGTGAATATGTCGTGTACGTTACCGCACAAATGATTTTATAAGCCTAATACGATAGGAATGGAATATATAAAAATTATATTTTTTATTATTCTGTATATTTATGCGTTTGTTTAATTTTTTCTATATTAGGAATTGGGTTTTTTTGTTGTTGTTATGTGTTGAATTTGAAAGAAAAATTGCATTATATTTTGAAATGAAAATATATTCATTTTGTTAAGTTGCTAAATGGAAAGAATTTGAACGTATTATTAAATATATTTTTTATTATTTTTGTAAAGATAAAACTGCCTAGATAATAATTATTTATGTAGTTTATGCTATTGGCCAGAGTAAATTTTTCAAAAAAAAAAAAGTATCAAGTCATATGTACTAAAAAAACATTAATGATGTTAATAAAAAAAAAATGAACAGCAATTTCTTTAAACATGATAACAAAAAAATTCCATATTTAGGACTTTCTAGTTGTTCTAGTTTCCTTCAGCTTCTAGTTGTGCAATAATATTTTATTACTTAGTGTAACATTGTTGGGATTAGTATGACATTGAACGGTTTTTATATAAGTGCAATTAGATCTTTTAAGCTAAATAACATTAAAATGTTGACAATGAATATTGAATGCTACATTCCTTTTAACATGCGATATATTTTTTTAAATAAAATAATAAATTTTATCCGAAATATAAGTGCTATGCAGAAGGAGAATAAAATATTTGAAAATCCGTTGCCTTTATAGAAAGATTATTACTGAAAAAGACATTCCTGATGAGAGGGTATTGAAATCAAATCGTCAATGGTATAAAAACCAATATCAGATTTGTGGTAAGAAGTACGAAGTGTAAAAGACTTTCAATAAAATAAAATGAATCAAGTTTGAATACAAGAATATGTTTATGATTTTATGTGACTTTCTTTCAGACTTTCAAAGCCATAAAATGTATTAAGTTTGAATAAAAGAATATTTTTATGTTTTTATGTGACTTTCTTTCAGACTTTCAAAGAAGTTATTATATATGTTTTTTTTTTATTTTTCTAGAAATTGTCTTCAAAATGTTTTAAGCAGAGCTGTTTTGCAGAATGTATAATCTGCATAAAAGAAACTTTTACACCATATCACGAAAAACTCTGAGTGTCTCATTAACGGATCTCTCACAAAAATGTAAGAAATTATTAAATTAATTCCATCCAAAAGGTTCTTTTATTTTTGTATGCTTAAAGCAATAAACTTCTGTAATGCTGCTGCTAATTAGCTATTTGATATATCTCTGCCACATCCATTTTAAATCCCATCAAATATCCAGCATTTGACTAATAAAAACTTTCTTAAATTTATTTACCTATATAGTCTATTGTATTAGAAGCTACAACATTAAAAATTTCAACTCTTATTTTTACCAATATTTGAAAACCTATTACCATTTAAAGAAATAACAATAAAAATAAGTAGAAAGTTAAACAAAGAAACACAGTAAATCACTTTCTTTCCTATCTAATACCGTCACACCTCCCCACGAAATAAAAATAAAAAGCATAGTACAAACAACATTTTCGATTTCTCTCCCATTGATGGCTGCAGGGAAAAAGGAAGACTTAGAAGGCTTTCCATGCCTTAATCCGACTGCATTCAATCCATCCCTCCATCAAGATGCACATGGAAAAAAACCTGTCCCCCTCCCTTTAAAAATCCTCGTCTGAGGAACCCTCAGACTAGGATTCATTCATATTCCCCAAGCTCACTTTGCAGCAGGGCAGACTAGTCAAAAAGCATCGCCTTAGAGACCATCGAAAATCACATCACGTCGTGCCATCAAGGTTTTTCTAGAGGGAATTCGTCTCTAGCACATATGGCGGATAGAATGCCATGGATTTCGGATGCAGAAGGATTCCTATGTTCGCAAATGGTCCTTTGCTGAGAGATATACCGCGCTGCGGATTACTTGGCGTGGGATGATTCATGGTAAGTACAAGGTATTGAAATATTGGGCATCAGAAATGTAGCATTGTTTGAAATTATTCAAGCAAGCGTATTCAAGTATTCAAGAGTTGCTGTCACGAAAAAAAATATTCTATAAAAATAGAATTTGTATACAAATAAAAATCCATTAAATTTTAATACAAATAAATCTATATAATTAGTAATATTTCTTATATTCGTTTTACAATTAAATATATGTTCAATTAGAGATTGACCATCTGGATGTCCACTAGATTCTGAGATTGGCTCTGCAAAATTGACTGGAACCGGACAGACAACGATATTCTTTCTTTTAGAAAACGTACACTTTTCTGATTGATAGTTCCACAAGATTGGAAAAGCAGTTGATATTCAATCGACGATAGAAGTGCAAAGTTCTGATTGTTCTGTGATTTGGTTAGTGCCATTCTATTACATAATATATTAAAAACGACAGAATATATCTCCTACTTGATGTAAAAATTAATAAATCATTCAAAAGTTTCAAAGAATTTATAACATGTAGAATAGCTCTATAATAGCTGGTTGTTCATCTGGATGCCCACTAGATTCTGAGATTGGCTCTGCATCCAAATTGACGGCAGGAACCGTACAAGTAATGATAACGATATTCTTTCTTTTAGAATACATACACTTTTCCGATTGGTAGTTCCACAAGATTGGAAAGGTCAGATGAAGTTCAAATATGCCATTGATAGAGGGGCAAATTTCTGATTGTTCTGTGATTTGGTTAATGTCATTCTATTACATTTCGTATTAAAAACGATAGAATATATCTCCTACTTGATGTAAAAGTTAATAAAGCATTCAAAAGTTTCAAAAGAATTAATTACATGTTCAGTAACTGGTAGTTCAATTGACTGTCTACTAGATTATGGGATTGGCTCTGCAAAATTGACTGGAACCGGACAGGCAATGATACTTTTCTTTTAGAATATGTACACGTTTCTGATTGGTAGTTTCACAAGATTAGAAATGTCAGCTGATGTTTAAAAGTATCACCGATAGAAGAGCAAAGTTCTAATTGTTCGTCGACTTGGTTATTGCCATTCTATTACACAATATATAAAATCACGGAAATCATCACTTACGAGTGTGGTGCTAAATTTCTAGAAAACAGAAAAATAGAAATCTAGACAAAGTTCTAGAAAATAGACAAGATATTAAGACTATTTTTCTAGTAGTTAAAGTATACGATATCCCGGAATTCCCCCGTTCCTGAATCTAACATAACAGAACCATGCTTCTTCATTAGTACCACAGTTCCAAAGTAGTCCAAGGCCGTCTGCCTGCTGGCAGATTCCAATACATGAGATGTTTTCTTTTTAGGTGGTAGGGTTGTTATCCCTACTGCCAACGTTGTACAGTCACATTAGACCGGCAATTACGGTTTAAAGTGGATTCCCGACCATTAAAAACATCCATGCACTGCCGGGACTCGAACCCAAAATCTGTGGCACCGAGAACCAGAGCACTAGATTTTTAACGTCACATTGGAAAAATAAAATATTCAATGGTTGAAAAGAATATAGGAGTCAAATTACTTAAATTCATGAAATCATTTCGTTCTCTATACCCGATTTGTGGGTTCAGAGCATCATTAGCATCCTGAGCGAAGGAAAGATAATAGTTGGATACTGCTACAATGTTCATTGTATTTCTTGATTTCAGGAAAGCTGGTACTTGAAGCGTCTAGCGGTGATATAGCGTAAGCGTATCGCATAGGTTGATTTATGTGGACTTTCTCCATACGACACATAAATGCGCATTTGGAGGGCAATTAAAAGAATGGGTGATGTTCGTGGTACATATGAATAGACTGCATACTATATACTACAGTGATGTGCAATATATATATATATACAGAGAGAGAGATAAAGAGATAAATAGATACATATGTAACTTTTTATATGTTTAATGCATAAAAATATGTAGTTGTTAAGCGAATAAAACAACAACAAAGAATTGATGTTTTAGTAGTATAAATCAATTGTTCTCCGTGATATATAGCAAATAAAAGTATTCATATAAAATCTTAATTTTGAAGCTTATTAAATATATTAGTACATTAGGAAAATCGAGGAATCTGAATTAAAAACTCAACAGCATTTGACACGCCAGTGACAGAAGAGTTTAATGCACACGCCAGAAAGTCCTTAAATGTGGGTTCGAGAAGAGGGGAAGAAGGGGTCAAATTTACTCAGATACCATCTTTCTTCCGATTCGTTCCATATTGTGGCAAGAAAAGTGTAAGCCCTAGATGTAGATTACTCTTGCATACAGGTAAATACTTAATTTACTTCATAATTGCCAGTTTTGGGGCAAAAGACGTCAGGTAAGAAATTTTAAAGCATTGAGCAACAACATCATAACTGAATTATTACTACTAAATTCTTATTATATTATTAATATATGTTATAACACCTAAAATTCTGAATGATCTTTTGGTAAAAGAATTTATTTTGCTTTTAAGAACTCAGAAAAATCGAACGTAAATCGAAGCACTTACAATTTCAAAACGAAATTATGTGTTGCGCATTAAATCTATATATTTGTATCTGTTCATATAGGTATAGATAGATAGACAAATAGATATAATGCATAACATGTAATAAACGTTTTGAACATCATATATTATTATTCACATGGCACATTATATATATACACTCATGACCATAAATTAAGGATAATGAAGTTCAGGCAAAGAAATAGACAGAAGAAGAAAAACAAATTTGACTTATTTGTAAATATTTATTAAAAAAAAAGTAAAGAGCAAAAGAGATGCTATATGTTTGACATAATTAATAAAAATTGCGATTTTTACTTCCTGGAGCAAATTTCAAAAAAAAGAACCTATTTACGAAAAACAGTATAACATGTTTAGTATGATGGTTAATATGGAGTATGTGACCCGGACGATGCAATACAGGCTTTACAACGCCTAGGTATGCTGAGTATCAAATTATCAATCTGATCTTGTGGAATATTACACCACTCATCAAGCAATGCCCTCCGAAGTTCTGGTTGACAGGTGGGAGGGGTTGACGGGCTGCAATTCGTCGGCCAAGCATATCCCACACATGCTCTATTGATTCAAGTCCGAGGAGAATGCTGGCCAATCCATACAGGTGATATCCTCCAATTGAAGGCATTCGTCTACAATGTTTGCACGGTGAGGACGGGCGTTGTCATCCATAAACAGAAATTCAGCAAACATGGCGCTCCGAAACAAACATACATGTTGTTCCAGAATGAAATCGCGATAGATGTGGCCTGTCATCGTTGCACTCTGAACATGCAGGTCAGTTCTGGAACCAAAAATTATTCCTCCTCAAACGAGCCATCCTGCACCACCGTAACGGTGTCGTTCAATGGTGTTCTCTTGGTGGTAGCGGGTACCTGGCGCTCTCCATATGAAAGTCCGGCGAGAATCAGACTGCAAACTAAACCTGGACTCGTCGGAAAACATTACACAAGACCACTGTTGCGGTGTCCACAATGCATGCTCTCTACTCCAGGTTAATCGCAGGCGACAGTGAGTTGCGGTTAGTGGAACACATCTGACAGGCCTACGAGCATATAGACCAATGTGCCCTAAGCGTCTGTACACCGTCTGCCTTGAAACTGTCGTACCGGTAGCTGAAGAGAGCTGACGAGACAGGTCTGATGCTGTGCTCCGTCTGTTTCTTTTGACAGTAACTGCTAAATACCGGTCCTCATTCGGCGTTGTAACTCGGGGCGACCTGTGCTGTAATATCTACTCACATTACCATCATCTTGGAATCATTGCCAAAACCTGGAGATGACACTCTGGGAGATTCCAAGTTCCTCGGATACTTCCAGGTGGGTACGTCCACATTCCAGTCGTTCGATAATTCTACCACGTAAAAATCATCCAAATGCTTCCTTTTTGCCATAACTATGCGGTTATGGCACTGAAAGGCTTTTAAAGCGCTTGTGAACAATTTTACTTCTTTGCCACCATTCCTTATATACCCCTCTCTTACACTCTCGTCATTGTGACGTACTATCCGCGCCATTTGTTGGTTTCCTGTAATTTGCATATTTTTTCTCCAAGAAGTGTGTGATAATTCTACAGGTGAAATTTTTATTTTAGAGTTCAATTTCTGTGTGATTCTGAATTATCCTTAATTTATGGACATAAGTGTATATATACATATATATATTAATATGTATAAAGAAAATATATATCTATATATTCTTTAATATGCCACCATACGTGAAAAAGTTCTTGTGACAAACTTCATGAATTTTATTTCAAGCATAAATATAGAGAGAAATGTGTGTAGCATTAAAAAATGTAAAAAAAAAAAAAAACTTCCTACACCGTAAATGTCAAAGATTGAGTTATCATAAAGAAGTTATTTTCTGAAATTTTTAAATTTTTTTATCCACAAATAATAATTTATTTTAAATTATTCAATACTAAAATGATCATTATAAAGAAATTTAGTATACCAAAATTCTCGATGTATTATTTATCTTGCCCTGAAAAGCAAGAATCAAACTAGTTTTGTGCTTATTATTTTGAGTGTATGCATAAATAATTCGTTCCTAGAAATGGTTTAGATTTGTCGGACTGGCGAAATGACCCAGACATTTATCGATTAATAATTCAGAAAGGTTTCTCTTAATGTATAGCTACATTCATATTTAGCTAAGAAAACACGTTCATTTACAGCAGCGTTTTATTTCTTTGAAATAGTACAACTACAAGCATCATACATATGAAGAAAATTAAGTTCTGTTAAGTTTTGTTTTGCCTCCAATATCTCACGAAGAAATTTTGTCGTAATTAAAGTAATTTCAATTTAATGAGTTTAGTTCACTGACTTTACTGAATTAAAACTTTAAACTGACTTTACTGAAAAAAATAATAAAAGTTGCAATACTTTTGTAGAAAACTGTACGATACTGTACATTAACTGTAAAACTATACATTGCGATACATCTGAAAATTTCTAAATGATTCCTAAAATTATTTTGAAGATCAAATCAGATTAAATATTTTTAATCATAGAGACATAATTTTGTGTTTCAACAGTATGTTTACATTTCAAAATAAGAGAAATATATATATATATATATATATAAAGTTGAATTTTTTAGAGATCATAGCATTAAAAATAAATTTACATTTGTTTAAAATTTACCATACACAAAAACATTAAAGAAAAACCATTTCATATTTTCACATTATTTTTAAACTACTTATATAAAAAAATGATGTTTACAAAATTAAATAAAATGTGAATATTACTTTACTGTTAAAAAATTATTTCGAATTTTTTTATACATATTTTTTTTTTCTAAATAAAAAATTACCATGTGTGACATAAAATAATTATGTGTTTCTTTAAATAAAAAAAATATATATTATGTATCTCTTTGGGTATAAAAATAGTGGAATAAATATGGCCTACTGTCAGTTGACAAATTCCCAGAATTTAAAACAGAAACTTAAAACTTCAACTTTTTACTTTAAAGAACAAAGAAAATGTAATTTTAAATATTTTGCTATGTTTATAAAAAATGTTAAAAAGAAATTTAGAATCTGAAATAAAATTTTCCTGACACATGTCAGAGTGTATAAATACCAATTTGATTATAATGACAAACACTTGGGGCAAAAAACATCTCGTTTGTTATGACATTTTGATGGTAACAACTAGAGAATCATTTCTTGTTTTTCTTTTACATCTGACTCATTTTGTGGAGAAATGAGAAAAATTGTTTGACATTTAATTCAGCTTAATGTGAATTGATGACTTGCTTTTCAATTCGCTGGAATTCATTGTCAGCTTTTTGTACAGATTTCGTTGTTGAAGTTATTTATAATTTTAAAAATATATATAATGCTTGAGAATGGCTTGAAATATTTGAAATTTCTGATTTTTATTTATTTTTATTAATATGTAAACCACTTAACTTAAATGTTAACAATTAAAGTAATTTAAATTTATGTCACCGTGAATAAGAATAGTTATATAAACAATATAATTATTCTTATAACTTAACTAAAATATAATTTCAAAACGCAACTTGTAAGTAAGCAAATTTAAATTACAATTCCTTAAATCTAAGTTGTGAGCCTAAATGGCCGTGTGACTAGCGCTCTGTTGCTCGGTGCGATAGGTTTCGGGTTCAAGTCCCGACTGTGCCATGGATGTTTGTAGTGGTTCAGAATCCACGTTAAGCTGTCGGTCCCGGTCTAATATAACCGAAGAGCGTTGGGCGTAGGGCTTACAACCCTATCCAGTAAAAAAAAGAATCATCTACGTCTAGAAATCAGGCTGCAGGCAGACGGCCTTCGCCCACCATTGGGGCTGTTGCGCCAATGATCACGATGAAATCTAAGTTGTAAGTTGAGTTATTAAATGAACAATTTATTGGAGAAAATTATTTTCACAAAGATCATTTCGTAACATTAATTAATAAATGATTATATTTTTAATGAATTCACATTCCTCAATACCAAGTATACTACAATAGCTTTTGAATTTAAATATTTAAACATTTCGAATCCCCACACAAATTCTTATAAACAGACAGTAAATATAAGTACTTTTAGAAAGGCAATAGAACATTTATATGAGAGACCATTCACCGTGCTATTTTATTTGCTTTTTATGCGATTTTATTTACTTATATATATTGTTACAAGTTTTAAATTTTATACTTGTTATTCGTATGTTACACGTAAATATCAAGATCACATGCCACCATCCGTTAAATGTTTATCTGAATCTCGATGTATTTCATTTTACCGGAAAGGAGAGTTTCATAAATCTATGTTATAAATAAATGATATATTAGTAGGGGCTTTTGCTACTTTTTTTCATTAAAAATGGTAAAATATGTCTATGAAAATTTTTATTTTTTAAAATCATTTTTAATATTTCTCAGAAACCATTAAATTTAGTAATTCTTTTTCTTCTAATGCAGCTGGCAAATAGACCGTGATCTTTCGCCATAAGGGCTGCACCGATGTTACTCACTTTGCACTACCCAGGAGGAGCGTGTAACTTGATGGTAAGCCACGGACGCGGAGTAACAATGCCCCCGCAGCGCTCTACGATCCTATTAGGACCGGGATCTACGGCTTAAAGTGGATTCCGAACCACTACAACACCCATGGGCAAAGCCGGGATTTGAACCCGATATCTGTGGTACCGAACGCCAGAGCGCTAGCCATTCGGCCATCAGGCCCCTTAAATTTAGTAATATATTTACTTATATTAAATAAACTGTGAATAAAATTCTTTTCAAGTAAAAATTAGATAATCTACATGAAAAAAAAAATAATAATTATAAATGCTATTTAAAAGTAATTATTATATAAATGAACATAACACAAAATTATAAGATGAAAATGCATTGACTTATTACCTGAAATTGAAATGCAATGCGCCTATTGCTACATACAGATAATGTTTCTTTTTAAATTATAATAATGATTATCTAAATGGAAATGCATACTATTAAATTCACATAGAGGTAATGGGCTATTTTTACTTATTATTTGCTTTCATTAGTGTTACAAGGATGCTGTTTAAATGAAAGTGTCGAATTCAAGTTAATTGCCAACTTACCATTTGGAATATCAATTAAAAATAATCACAAACATAGCTGATAAAAATGAAAGATTTGTTTTGCTTTTTGTATTTCGCATTCATACAGCTATTTAGTATCTTTATAATCGTTAAACATCTTTTGTGTTATTCAACATTTTATTTGAATATTTATAAATGTATATAAATAACACACTGTTAACTGAAATTACTGCACGAACTCTATTACTGCATGAAATGTATATAAGGTACAGTTTATTAACCTGCAACCCAACTTAATTATGTGTCTGGAATAAACAGAAAAGAGATCAGATAGCACACAAGTTAATACTAGGATCATTTGTGTCACTAAATAATCTGGAAGCAGCCATGGTATTTGGCGAGATTTTTTGTCAATCAATACTATCAATGTATGGATGAGATCTCGAAAATGGTATTTGATCATGCTGGATAATGCTACATACCTCTTAAAAATGATAATGAAAGCAAATTCACACATAAGCTCCCAATGAATCAAAAAGAGGGTTTAATAAAAAGCCATTTATAAAAATATACCATGAAAATATGTTCTTGTAGGGCAATAGTAAGAATTGCAAGAAAATATTATTTATTTATTAATGTGCCGCACGTGTATTACAAATTAGGATCCATAATTACAAAAATTCCTTTCATAATTTCCCCATTTATTTTAGTTTCAAAGACTGTGATATTATTGAATTAAATATAGATTTTTTTATTTGTTTAATAAGGTAACAGGAAAAATGATACAACTTTTTTTTATTTGCAATAAAAGCTTGCAAAAACAATTTATTAGTTTTATGATTTAATTTTCAATTTTTAGGATATAATGTTAGTGACATTTATTAGATTTATATATCTGCAGAACACACGGTCTTTTTCTGTTACGGAAATGATAAGTACACAGAAATTATACTTAAATCTTATTTAAATTGCACTATAATTTTACATACAATTTTTAAAAAATATTGAGTTGATTATTGCTAACATACATTTTACAAATTCCCTTTTAGATATATTATAGAATTGCAGTCAATTTTAATTAATAAGCCCAATTTTTCTGTTATATAAAGTATTTATTCTGTTTCTTGGAAAGTGTTTGTTGAAAATATCACTTAAGTGTTTTAACCTTATGCCAATACAGATGGAGAAGAGAGTGTATTTTAGGAAACCTTTTACATTGATTGTTTTGCATTTGGTATGTCTCGCGTAAGAAAATCTCGGCATTCTACTGCCAATGTTAAGCACTGTGTCACGTGATAGAGATTGTCTAGACTATACGTTTTTTTTAACTCAGTCAAAAATAAACATTTTCTTACTTTAAACGCTGGCAGCAACCACTACCATTTGTTTGCCAGCTAGTAATCTTTTCGTTAAATTTTTAGTTGGCGGAAACTGACCTAAGATCATTTGCTAAAACATCTCAAGATATATAAAATATTCATCGATGCACAGAATGGCAAGAGGGTGTTAAAAGAGAGATGGCAAGAGACTGCTAAAATTCAAACATACAGTGCCATCATAGTTTACAATGATTACCCCTAAATGTAACATAGGAAACTTCACACGATAAATACAATGGATAAATTTTCTGATCTGCAGGTTCGAAGTGTTCATCCTAGGCATAAACATAGGAGCTTTCAGTTCTTGTTCAAAAGTTTGAACCCAACTATTCACTCCCATGTGCATTAAGTCCAGGAGTTCAGGATTCGACTACTACGAATACAGGTTGTTATAAAAAAAAGACTTTTTATTAAAATGGAAAATATTAATTTCTAGATCAATGATCGGTAAGTTTTATCTCGTTTTGTTTATTTTTATAATAGAAAATCACGTTTAAATATAGCCAGTCGGATAATACCTGGATTTGAGTGAGAATAAAAATTACAATCCTCTAATTCCTTGCTAGAGCTTTTGAGATCACTTTACGATTCATCGCTGCTGTTAGCACTCAAAATGATTTCACTGTTACAATATTTTGAAAACAATAACATAAAGTAAATGCAAGCTGACGTAAGAAATAAATGACATGGAAATGCTTCCTAATTTTTGGGTACAGGAGGTTATTGAGGTCAAATGTTTGTTAGCCAATACAAGGAAGTTGAAATTGTGATGAATGAAATTGCGATAGAATGACTGATGCCATATGCATGATGTTACGAGCGAATCAATAAAAATCGTTTTTAAAGTCACCCAAAATAATCATTTTGTTTTTAAAAACTCTAACCACACGTGTTGAACCAAACGGATGCTATTAAGAAACATGAGTATACTAAGAACTTCAATTCTCTTCATTGCTAGAACCTTCGAGATCTCCTTATGATACATTGCTGCTATCGAAACATATTTCAAAATTACTTCACTATCATTTATTTTGAAAAAAAAATTAATCGAGTTAATGCAAGCTACCCTAAGATATAAATGACACGGAAAGTTTGCCCTAAATATTTTGCTACAGAAGAATATTAAGGTCTAATGTTTGTAAGCTAATATGTCATTGCGATAGAATGACTGTTGCCATACGTATGAAGAAATAAAAATCGTTTTTAAAGTCACCCAAAATAATCATTTTGTTTGTAAAGACCCTAATCACACTTGTTGATCGTAAACGATGTAATTAAGGAACGTATATATATTGGTTACATGTTCATGGCTAATGAAACATATTTAAAAGTAGTTTTAATTAATTCATTGTAATTCCATGGTGGTTTTATATATTAAATGACATTCTAAGCGTGACCTACCTCTGACTGTCAGCTTCACTTCCGGCGAAGTGAGGGTGAGTTCTTGCAGTGAGGCCTGCGTCACCTGGCACTGCCACAGGCCGTCATCGTCTTCCAGCTGTGTGTTGGTGATGGTGATGCCGCAGTCCCCGTCGTCCGGTTCCCTGTTGAAGGTGTACTTCATGGGGATCTTCCCACCACGACACCATCCTTGAGCCACGCGCATTCCCCTTCCTGTTGCGCACTTTGCAAGGAATCACGATCAGCTCTCCGGGATTCACTTCACGGTCCTGGGGGAGGGTGTCGAATACTTGAAGGAAGAGAGCACCTGCAAGAGAAACACGAGTGCTACTTAATCTATGTGCATAAGAATGGATGGATGTAAGTGTATATGGTACAATATATTTTAAAAATTGCAGCACAGTAAAGTGAAGTATTTTTTCTGTGAATTTATTATTTTGTCATAAAATTTTGTTGTCAAGAAACAAACCAATGTTTTATTAATTATTTTTGAATAAAATAAAAACATTATTTTTTAAGGCCCTCAGATTTTCTTGAGACCATTTAGCACTAACTCTTGAGACCGGCAAAACAGATTTTCTTTAAAATCTAACTGGTGCCATTAGGTGATTTATTTGTAAATTGTATCGTAATTTCAAATTCTTTACCAAAATAATATATTTTTAAAAATATAAACTTTATTTTTTATGGCCATTTAATGGCACTAGCACTAAGAAACTAACTGGTGCCCTTAGATGATTTATTGTAAATTTTAGAGTAGTTTTAATTTATTTCCCAAAATATTATATTTTTATAAATATAAACTTTATTTTTTACGGCCATCAGATTTTCTTGAGACAGGTTAGCACTAGCATTAAAAGATGATTTATCATAAATTATATCGTAGTTTTAATATATTTCGAAATATATTCTTAAAAATATAAACATTTTTTACGATCATCAGATTTTCTTGAGACCGGTTAACACTAGCACTAAAAACTAACTAATGGCCTTGATTAATTTATTGTAAATTATATCGTAGATTCAATTTATTTACGAAAATACTATAAAATAATTTATTTTATTATTATTTATTAATAATTGAAAAATAATTAATAAAACATTGGTCTTGATATTTGAAAACAAAATACCATATACATATATATATATATATAAATATAACAACTGATAAATAAATATATTTTAGTATAATACATATATATATATATATATATATATTATAACCACTGGAGAAATGAATATATTATAGTTGATATGCCATTAAAATTATAATTGTTTCCTAATGCTGAAACTTTTTTTTTAACTGAAGTCATTTGTTACGACATTGACAGTTACGTAGCTATGAAGAGTATCTAAACAGTTCCATTTTATCTACTACATTAAGATATGCATGGCTTCACATATAGATTGTCACAGCTATTCTGAATGTGAATCCCCGAGGGTAGTATCTGGAGTTCACTGACCTGTCAGAATACAGAATTTAATATGTAGTACGGTAATAAACTTTAGCTATATAAATTTATCAGAATAAAATTTTCAAAAAAATATGCTTCCTTTCATTGATAAAAAAATTTTTTTGTTGAAAATAAATGTATAAATAATTAACATATTTATAAACAATTTTGTTATATATGATTAAATTAATTTAATGCTTCTAATTTTTGACAATGTTAACAAATTAATAATAATAGTTTTCAATGAATTTGGTAGTTTTATACATTTTTTGAAAAAATATTTCCAGCTTAGGTTTTATTAAAAACTTCTATAAATGTATTTCAAATAATATGGATTAAAACTCTAAGGATACACTTGTTGAAACTGTAATTAATAAAATTCAAAATTATTTTTAGAATTCTTCTAAAGCATTAAAATTTATAATGCCATCATTAATAAGGAATATTATTGAAACACTTATTTGTTATCATATAAAATCGATAACTTAAAAATTAATCATAGTATTGCAATTTTATAAACATTATGGGTTTGAAAACTACATTTTGATACCTTCTTAGGATGTTATCTTTCTTATTTTTTAACAAAAAGAAGAGCATTATATACCTGATATTATTTGACTTTATATGCTGACGAAATCGCTTATGCGATATCACTTTAAAAATATAAAAGGAATAATTATTAAAATCATTAGGAATAATATTCATATTATTTTATAATTTGTAATTTTTGCTTTAGGCATATAATTTTTTTCAATATGTAAGTGTTGAAAGGTATATATTAATAGTATATTGAATCACATTTTTATAAAAATAAAACTGAAGTAATAAGTAAATAGTGTATTGAAGATTTTTTAATTTTTTAATTTAAATATTGTTTAGAAATTTAATATTTGTTTTTAACAAAGTAAACAATATATTTCTTCACAAAAGACATTTTTATAAATTTTAATAATTAATAACAGCTTTAAATACTTTAAAAATATTTATAGTAACATTTAACCTGCACAATGAAAATATTTTATCAAACAAAAATCCAATTCCCAATTCATTTTTAAATTCATCCAACCAAATACACAATCATCAGTGACGCAAAAAATGTTATATTTTAAATATAGATATCAATAAAAAGAGAAACTTCAAATAAGAAAAAAATATATTTTCGCATCATTTACCTCAGAACGAACCAGAATAACTTTAGAACAGAAAACGAAAAATAACGTTACAATCAGCGTCACTTTCACACTAAGTCTAAATATCGATTTCGGACCCTTCAGCTGTGATTCCCTGGTGCTATTTTCGCCTTTGAATAGAAATGGGCTACACGGTGCCATCTTACATAATGGAAGTTAATGGCCCATGTGATTGACACCATGGATTATTTTCAAGTCATTGACTGCTAATGAATCTTGCACATTAAAAAAGGGCGGGAAAGGCCGCCATTCCTTCTTCTGTTCCGATTTAGATACCCACTAGTGTTTCAGAGCAGGAATTTAATATTTTTCTAACTGAATGTGGATATTTAAGGAAAGTTTTTCTGCGTAATGGTGGCTTTTAATGTTATGATGTCAATTAATGTGTAAATAAATAGTGTTGGGACTACCCTTTTGTTTTTATTTGGTATACAGACAAATGAAAATTGTTGTTGTTGTTGTTTCTTATCCCACTTGGCTGGCCAAGCCCACGAGCCGATACGTGGTCATGATTGAAGGGGAAGGAAGCAGCTTCTGTTGTGATGGAGCACCCCGTAGGTAGAAGTCTGACTTTGGCTCCGTGACGCTCTTACAGTCATAGGAGACCGGGACCTACGGCTTAAAGTGGATTCCGAACCACTACAAACATCCATGGCACCGCCGGGATTCGAACCCGAAACCTGTGGCACCGAGCGCCAGAGCGCTAGACACTCAGCCATTCAGGTCCCAAATTTGTGTATGCCAACGGCACGCAGTGTTCCCAGGTGTTCACCCACCCAATGATGCTTGACTTCGGTGATCTAACGAGAACCGGATATATTCAGCATGGTATGGCCGTTGGCTTAAATGAAAATTAAAAACATCAATGTTGTTCTTTTCTGAAAATTATTGATATTTGATATTTTTTTTTTTGAGTTCATGTTATATGAACCCGGAGTACAAAGAGATTATCACTTGGTCCTGGTATAATTAGACTAAAATGTGCGCTGAATTACTATTAAGAGACAAGCCAAATCAAGCGAAACTTAGAAGTGATACAATTGTTTCATCTTTACTTTTGGACACTTTGTTTTTCTTATATATGGCTCATAATTTGACAAATCTCTTGGCAATGCTCTTTTGTTATGTATAAATGTTTCTGTCAAAGTCTTTTTTTCCTTTTTTTATCAATGTGTAAATAAATAGTATAGGGACTGCCTTTTTAGATTTTATTGATAAAAAGACAAATGAAAATTAAAATCATTAATGTTGTTCCTTTCAGAAAACTATTGATATTTGATATTTATTTTTTTGAGTTCATGGTTTATGAACCCGAAAAATGTGTGTTCTTTGTACAAAATATTATGACTTCGATGATTCCTGATGCCTCAACAATTTAGGATAATTATCTCCTGATGTAGAGTCTAGATGTTCAAACTTTTTTTCTTTTCTGGGAAGGAATCTAATGAAAAGACTTTATCGTCTACATACGTTTCGTGTTGATTCCTCGTGTAAAAAATTTCTTGTAGGCTGACTTATCCTATTTTTCTTCCTTATAGACTGACTTCTTTTCTCAACTGTTCTCCTTAGTTAGAGAATTTCGAATATTAGTCCATCCCAGGCCCAACTTATAAATTATACATTTTTTTCTTCTTTTAATTTTGAATACTAGAACAGTTTTCTTTTTTCTTAATGTTTCAAATTGTATATTCGTATGTGGCTTATAATAATTTCACTAATCTTATGACAACGCTCTTGTTATATATATATCTAAAGAGCGAAAACATTATGCCCAACCCTACATTTTGCAATGAACTCCCCTGGATGACGTGGAAGACACGTGATAAGGTGGAAGTGGTATTCAACTGGTGCTGGTGAGTCTGAAGAATCATTCTCCCTATGTTTGATGGAAAAGGCTGCGGATCTAAGCGACTTTGATAGAGGGCAGATTGACTCGAAGGAACTGAAACTCTTCGCGATCTACAGTTGTTTACTTTTGCAAAGTGGATGAATGACGGTGAAACCAGCAGTAGACGACATGATGTTGGACGTCCACACGCTATCAAAGAAAAAGGTCGTCGGAGAATGGTGAAGCAAAAACCGGAACAAGACAGTGGCTCAGCTGACACCCCAATACAATGCAGGACCAAGTAGAATAGTATCGGAGCACACTGTTCAGCAGACACTGTTGGATATGGGGCAGGCGCAGCAAACGTCCCGCTCGTAATTTTGCTGACCAAGCGTCATCGCCAACTGCTCCTGCGCTGGGCCCGGGAACGTCGTGACTGGTTCATGGATCAGTGGGAGAGAGTTTTTTGGTCAGATGAATCACGGTTTGTCATTCATCACACCGATGGCCGTGTCAGGATACGCCGTCTTCCAGGCAAACAGTTGCTCCCTCAATGTACAGTAGTCACAGGCCGGTGGTGGCGGTATTACGCTTTATGGGCGTCTCTGGACTCGTGGTTGTAGTAGAGCAGACCATGAATGCTACAATCTGAACATCATTACGGACCAGTTGCACCCTTACATGTCCTCTGTTTTTCCAGCTGGAAAGGGAATGTTCCAACAGGACAACGCCCCTTGTCACAAGGCTAAAATTTTGTTCGAGTGTTTCCAGGAACATGATGCTGTTCCAGCTAATGTCCTGGCCGCCTAACTCACCGGATCTTAATCAGTTAGAACACATTTGGGATGTCCTGGAATGGCAGCTCAGAGTTCAAAAATATATATCTATTTGCGTGATCGTTGCAAATGGTACAATCTGTCTCCGGCCATCTACCAAGGACTTGTGGCATCCATGCCATTTAGCTGTGTTGCACGCCAAAGGTGGACCAACTCGTTATTGACAGGTTGTCATAATGTTTTGGCTCTTGAGTGTATATATATAGGCAAATTATGAGCCATTTATGTATATACATTAAGAAAAACATATCTAGTATTCAAAATTAAAGAAGAAGAAATGTATTATTTATAAGTTGGGCCTGAATTTACTATATACACATGTGTGTGTGTGTGTTTTTATCCAAGCGTTTTTCATGCAAAGGAAGAGTAATGCATATATGCGAAAATTAGTTGCTTGTTGTATGAGAAAAAAATTCATGAAACTCCAAACTTTTAAAACTGAGAACGTGTTACAATATATCTACTCTTTTAACAGGGCAAATTAGCATTGCACAATAACAGTAGAAATCTATTGGCTGGGAATGTGACTAATTAATATTCATAAGTGGCTTTGATAAAATAGTGATATGTATTATATATATATATTGTTATGCATATGAGGAGTATGAGGAGGAAGCATTATATAAAAGTCAAAATAGCTTATCATGTAATCCAACTAGTAATTTAAGACATTATTTCAAAAATTTCTATACACCTTTTTTTTTCATATCATATTGCATCCTAACAGACAAAAACCGGATATTCTCATGTTAACTGAGCGGGATACTAGTAATAGCTCATGATTGGGTTAAACAATTATTTTAACTAGATATGCTTTATGCTGTTTTGTTGATTTTGAATTCTGCTGGATTAATAATAAATTATAATAGAAGAATAAGTAAAAATGAATTAACGTAGACCAAAATGTTATTAGTCTAATATATAAAAGAAAAATAAGTAAAAATTAACGTAAACCAAAACGGTAATATATAATAGAAAAATAAGTAAAAATTAATTAGCGTAGACCAAAATGTTACTAGTCTAGTATATAATAGAACAATAAGAAAAATTATCGAGGACCAAAATATTACTAGTCTAATATATAATAAAAAAATAAGTAAAAAATTAATTAATGTAGACCAAAAATGTCCAGTGCTTTGAAAAATAAATATTGCAAAATAATTGTGCTTTTAAATCAATGTGACGATTTAAAACATTTAATTACACTGAATGATTAATTGGCACGTACATTTGCATTTGACGAATTTTTTTTTTAATTTTAAAATTTCAAACTAAATATTTTTTCATTACGATTTGTTAAAGTCTTTTACAAAAAAGATTTGGAGTTTGATAATTTTATTTTTGATTTTTACTGTGCTAAATGCAATTTAGCCTTTTCGTTAACAACAACATTTTTTTTGAAAAAAAAATCAACAACAAATAATAATAAATGTTTTGAAAACAATATGAAAACAAAAACCTTTCATTTTTTTTTCTCGCTGCTTCTTAATTAATTGTTTTAATCTCAAAATTGATCGCTTTTTTTCTTGAATAACTGTAAAAACACTTTAATAACTGCAAAGAATGTTTCTTTAAGGGAAATAATGAAACGATGACAACATTAACATATCTTTTTTTTAACTTATGACAACAACGCAGAAAAAAATTCTTCGAGTTAACGATCTTGAATTTCTAGATTTTTCCTGGCAGAGAAATTAATTAATTTCGAATTTTTTATCAAGCAATGTATTTTGAGCTGAGGAATTGGGATGCAAAAATAATTAAAATAAACTGGTAGACTGAATACAAAAATTATTTTTAAATAGTTATCAGTTTATATATATATATGAGTTATATATTTTTTATCAGTTTTATTTATTTTTTAATTTTCCAAAGTGTATTAATTATGAAATTTTTTCATAATTATCATCAGTGGTACAACAAACCCATGATGGGCTAAGGCTGTCTGCCGGCTGGCAGATTTTCCAGACATGAGATGTTTTTTTTTTACGGAATAGGGCTGTCAGTCCTACGCCCAACGTTCTACAATCATATTAGACCGTAACCTACGGTTTAAAATGGATTCCGAACCACTACAAATATCCATGGACACGAACCCAAACCTGTGGTACGAGCGCCAGAGCTCTAACCATTCGATGATCAAGCTAAAAATTATATATGTATTGTCGAACTAACTCTTTGGCACTCCAGTTCATGGTAGGACAAGGCCCACCGTCAGCTTACTGACAGATTTCGAGTTTTGATTTCGTTTGTTGCTCTACTGTCATCTTGTGCACACTTTAAGCTAAATAGACCTGGACCTGCAGTTTAGCATGGATTCTGAACCACTAACAAACATCCCTGCCATCGCCAGGATTCGAAGCGGAAGCCTGTGGTACCAAAGGACAGAGCGCCATCCACTTAGTCGTTAAGCCACATCAGATTTCGAAGCGATGGTATCTTTTACAGGACAGAGTTCTCAGCCCTATGATCTACAGTCATATTATGCTAAAATTTTGCAACAAATACGAATTTTGAAAATTTCCAAACATATTTGTAAACTTCATAATTTTGAATTAAATCAGATTGAGTTGTTTTAAATCGTTTAGTAGGGAAATATTCATAAATTGTCTTTAATTTTAAGTAAATAAATATATTATTCTAATAATAAATTTATAATAATATATAAATAAAAAAAAAATGGCCAAAATACCGTTTTCCTTTTTGTATTGAAAAGCTTTGATAAAAATGTAAAAAAATTCATTTCCAATAAACTTTATAAAGCCTTTTATTACATTCATGAAACATTTTTATTTTCAATCTAAATCATTAATACGTTAGAATAAACTATACTTTTTTTATCGCCAAAATATGTCACGTAAATGACTTCTTTTATTAATATTAAAAATTCAGCTTTAACCTTATAAAGAAATTTTTGCGTCACTAGTTAAAAAAGCAAACTTTAAGAAGAAAATAACATTTAAGAGGCTTGAGTATAATTTAACTCCATGTTTTAATTTAATTAATTCCTTTTGAAAAATCTAGAAAAAAATATTTGATCATGTTCATTGAAAGAGCTATTAGATAAATTATTAATTAAAATTACTCGTTCAACTTCTAATGTATATCGCTATATCTTTCTTTCGTTATATATATATATCGTTATGTCTTTCTTTTTTAATATATATCGTTATATCTTTCTTTTAATATATATCGCTAATACATTAACTGTATAAACACTATTTGCGTATTATTTAAGAAACTGTAATATTTTTAAAACAGATATTGAAGAAAAGTATTAAACATAAAAAAAATTAAATATTAGTGTAAATATTAAGTTTAGAGTGGAATAACGCTAAGTTAATAATTGTTATAAACTAACAACTTGGAGTTTAATGTATCAAAGTAACTAAAAAATTATTAAGAAATATTGTTTAGCAAAACAAAATTACAAAAAAATATTAACAAAAAAATTAATACATAATAAATTAAAATATTTAACTTAAAAACAAAATTTATTCAAAAAAATATTTTTGCAATAAATTGTGAGGGGTAAATAATAGTAATTTAAAAATCAGGATCCAGAAAATTTTAAGCTGAAAATATTTAGTCTATAATTTCATTTTTTATAATGTTAAGCAAATACAACTACAACTATTAAGATATAACCAGTTGATTTCTTAATAAAATCTATTGCCTTTTTGTAATTAAAACATTTCCTGATTTATGTTTATGCACGAAATACTAATATAAAATAATAGAATCGTTATGGTTTTATGAAATAAAAGCAAGCGATACTGCTTTAAGAATAAACAATTCACTTTATACATTAAACTGCAACGTAATTAAAAAACAAAAAAATTTGCACATTTTTTAAAATTTTAATTTTAATTGATGAAGAATGTTTATGATTTAATGAAGATAAGTATGTGTATTTCACGATGGCAAAAATACTCCACTATCCTTTAGAGACATCATATGACAATTATATCGCTATTGCTTCAAAGAAAAAAAAAATATTTCAATTAATTTTAATTTCAACTTCTTAAAAAAACATAATATTGACAACATGTACATAGACGTAATTTTGGTTTCTCTCTTATTTCTTAAAACATGTTTCTCTCTCTAAGTTTGGTTCAGTGAGTACGCATTAACAGGTAGGATGAAAGTTCGTAGGCAGACACCTAGATGGCGCTACTAGTATTAAATCTACTACTGCTAATCAGCTACTGGCGCTACTGTCAAATTTATACACGTGTCTTTTGAAGGTTAGGGCTAACTAAAAATCATATGGATTTAATACTAGTAGCTCCATCTATGTGTCAGCCCACGAACCTTTCAGCCCACCTGTTAGTTATTAGAGATTCTTTCTTAAGTGGTTTTCAAGAATGTATTCCCCGTTTACTTCAAGTTATCGGTGTGTTTCAGACCGTCCAAGGTGCCCCTTGAATAACGAATTAATCAGCTACTTACATTTCAATGTAAATAAAAATAAAAAAATAACAAAAATGCAATATTAAAACCATAATGCGCACCCAGATAAAAATAACTCAGAATTTCAGAGAAACGTTCTTAAATAGATTTCAAAAATGTATTTCAGTTTTATTTCACGTTATCGATTTGTTTTCAGATAAACCATGGTGTACCTTAAATAGCGAATTAATCGGTCACATACATTTCAGCGCAAATAAAGTTAAACTTGTAAAAAAATAACGAAAGGACACAATTAAAACCCATAATGAGCACAGTGATAAACGCAACTGCGCATCACAATTATTAGAGAAACTTTCTTAAGTGGTTTTTAAGAATGCATTTTCCCTTTTCCTTCAAGTTATCGGTTTGTTTTCAGACTATGCATGGTGCACCGTGAATAACGAATTAATCGGCTACATACATGTCAGTGCAAATAAGGTAAAAAGCTTGCAAAAAAAAATTAACGAAAGTGTAAAATTATATCCATAATGTGCAACCAGATAAAAATAAATTAGCAAAAATTTGATATTCCATTTTTTGGCAAAAAGTCTTAATTAGTATTTCTGAACAATAATTTGTTTTTTTTTTTTATATATAGTTTTTATTACAGTTTTATGCTAATTGTTTTTCAAATATAAAGTGACCCGTGAGAAAAATATACTTCTTTAAAATATTTACTCTGTATGAAAAAATGTAGTAAAGGAAAGTATAGAAATTATTCTGCCCCTAGATAAATAAAGTGAAACAAAAGGAGAAACAATTGGAAGATAACTTTTACAACTAAAATGGGCATGGAAAAAAAATGGTTAAGTGTTGACAGACCAACAATAACAACAAGCCATAACTGCATCGGCTGGGAAAAAAGAAACAAAGGCGTTTTCCAGAATCTCAAAGTTGTGCAAATGACAAGAAAGAAAACTTTAAAATAATATCTCGAAAAAAGTGAAAAAACAACAAAAAAAAACATAATGCGCACCCAGATAAAAATAACTGCGCATCACAAATGTTAGAGAAACTTTCTTAAGATGTTTTCACGAATGTTTAGTCATTTACTCCAAGTTATCTGTTTGTTTCAGACTATCATGATGCACCTTTAACGAATTAATATGCTATATTTCAGTGCAAATAAAGCTAAACTTGGATAAAAAATAACTAAGTGTAAAATTAAAACCACATAATAACTTGCACCCAAATAAAGACCTACTGTGCATCCCAATTATTAGGAAGAAACTTTCTTAAGTGGTTTCACAAATGCATTTACTTCAAATAATCGGTTTGTTTCAGACAGTCCATAGTGCATCTTGAATAACGAATTAACAGCTACATACATTTCAGTTCAAATAAAGTTAAACTTAACAAAAAAATAAAGAAAGTACAAAATTAAAACCATAATGCACCCCCAGATAAAAACAACTGCTCATCACAATTATTATAGAAACTTTTTTAAGTGGTTTCCATGATTGCAAATTAAAGCTATAATGTTCAGCCAGAATAATTCAAAAATAATTCATTAAAAATTTAATATTTCATTGTTTTCAAAAAGTTGTAATTTGTATTTCTGAACGATAATTTGTTTAATTATTTTTATATATTATAGTTTTTTATTATTTAGTTTATAGCTATATTATAGTTTTATGCTAATTTTTTCAAATATAAATTGTCTGGTGAAAATATGCTTCTTTAAAATATTTTCTCTGTGTAAACAAATGTAGTAAAAAGAAAGTATGGAAATTATTCTGCCCCTAGATAAATGCAAGTGAAACAAAACGAGAAACAATTGGATGATAACTTTTATAACTAAAATGGGCACGGAAAAAAATGGTTAAGTGTTGACAGACCAACAATAACAACAAGCCATAACTGCATCGGCTGGGAAAAAAAGAAACAAAGGCGTTTTCCAGAATCTAGAAGTTGTGCAAATGACAAGAAAGGAAACTTTAAAATAATATCTGGAAAAAATGAAAAGAAAGAAAAGAAAAAAAGGAAAAACATGATTAAGACGGACGTACTAACAGGCCATTGATAGTCCATCTAAGCGAAAAAAATTTAATGTTGGAAGTTAAGACTTTATTTGCTTTTGGTCCAGCGTTTAAAACTGGAGCAAAAAATACAAACGCAGATTTTAGATTTATGCTCTAAATGGAGCTGTTGCTACGTGAAACTTAATTATCAGATGCACAGATGGTACAGAATAAAAAAAATAAATAAATAAAAGTCATTAATTGCTAAGAAGTTTTTTTTATCCCGTCATTTTGCACAGCTTTTTTTATGTGCCCAGTAAAAATAATGAGATACTTTTAAAAATTAAGAAGTTTAAAAAGATAACTTTGCTCTCCTCTCTCTCTCTCTTTATCTTTCGTTTTTAATTGATGGTGAGAATGGAGCTAAAATAAAAGATTTTTTAAAAAGTACAATTGGTGATGGTCACTGAATTGTGTAATTTGTATTTTCTAAAAAAGAATAAAAAAAAAAAAAAAAAAAATAAATAAATATCACGGTTGGACAATTTCTTCCTCTTTTTCTAATCGATAATTTTTATATTACAATTTTTTAATTAAATGTTTAATGGTGGATATTACAATTCTATTTTAAATGGTGGATATTTACTCTTTGTATTTTTGCAATTCTACTAAAAAAACTAAGAAAATATTTTAATGATTTATTTTAATGATAATAATTTACTACTTAATATATAAATGACTTTTAACTGTAGTGGAGTAATCTTTGTTTATTTATTGAATACATCTGTAAATATTTTTGTATATCATTCAAATGACATTTATTTATAAGCTACAAAAATATTTACTATATGAATATACTAAAAAAGAATTTTAGTGCAAAAAAAAAATATTCATTAAATAGTTGATTGTATAAGAATTATTGCAAATTGTATTGTATAGAATTATGTTGTTGATTGCATAAGAATTATTATATTTGTATTGTATAGAATTTTATTATTTGATTGTTTAAGAATTATTACAATTGTAATGCATAGTATTATATTGGTGAATGTATAAGGATTATTACAATTGTATTGTATAGAATTACATTGTTGATTATATATGAATTATTACAATTGTATTGTATATAATTAAATTGTTGTTGTATAAACAATTATTACAATTGTATTGAATAGAATTATATTGTTGATTATATAAGAATTATTACATTTGTATTGTATAGAATTATATTGTTGATTGTTTAAAAATAATTACAATTGCATTGTATAAAATTATATTGTTGATTGCATATAATTATATACAAATTACTCTTGTTTTTAACAATGTAAAAAAGATAAGCATTATATGCTGAATGAAGAGGGGTTAAAATGTTTCTTAATTTCATTTTACAAAGTATAAATGCAAGAACCTAAAAAGAGTTAAAAACATTAAAAAAATATATTCAAAATATTCAAATCATAAGTTAGACAATTTTTATTTCTAAACAAAATTATTAAAAAAAAGCAGTATTTAATTTTTAAAAACTTGAAAATGTATTAGCATAAAAAAAATTCAGATAAAAGAAATAATCCTCTTATATATATTCATTAAAAACGTGAACAAAAATATTTTTTTAAAATTATAATTTTAATTGCATTTTTATTGATAATATTTTCTGTCTTGAAAATTATTTCGTAATATTTTTCGTCATTATTTTGAAAACATTGGTCAATGGAAGAGAGGAAAATTATAATTAAAAGATTAAAAGAAAAAAAGTGGAATTTAAATTTAAATAAAAAAACATGCTTTGTGTGATCATTAAAAACTTTTATAGAAACTATATGACAAAAAAATTATACACAAACAAATCATTACTTTCTGATTTTCAAAATTCCACCTTTAATCAATTACTCAAATAATAAATAAATAAGTTCTAAGTTTTATCCCATCTGTTATCATTTTATTAAAACAGTATATTTTCCTATTAGTAATAATATTTTTAATAATAACATTGATTATTGAAATTTTTAACTATGTAACTATTAAAATAAATGTTTTTGTTACTAAATTGTGTTTTAGTTAAAACAGATTTTAGAACAATAAAAATACTATTTTTATACAATTAAAATTTTCTGGACAAAATTATTTTTCCTGGAAATTTTATACCACAAATATATTTATTAAGACAAAAATAATGTATGCTTAAATTTCATTTAATTCGAAGTGTCAGATCAAATTAATTTTTTTTTTTTTTAATTTTGAATTTCCATCTTTTTCAATTCATTCTATTAGTTCACACACTCGCTATATATATATCTTGTTAAAATTTTTAAACGTTAATAAAATACTTTTTATTCCTCAACTTAAGGTCAAATACATTATTTTGATCTTGTAGTGGATGATGTTTGATGTTAATATAGTTTTTTGAAATATTAATTCATTAATTAATTTTAGTTTTTTCAGATTTAAGTGGCATGTATCTACCAATAGATGGCGCCAGATGTAAACGTAAAATTTCAACTTTATTTATAAAGGACTTTTCTGCAATATAGTGAAAAAAAGGTAGGAATTGACTTAATTTTTTTTTAATATTATTTGTTACTAATAGTGTCTTATTTCATAATTAATTTTAAATTAAAAAATGTTTCAAAATGAAAAATTACAAAAAGTACTATGAGAGATTAATAATTTTAAAAAATTAAAAAATGCTTTTTTACATGACTAATAAAATAAACATCCAGAAAAAAATCTTGGTATATATATTCTTAAAAAAAAAATAAGTGAACAATTAAGTATCATTCAAATGCCTGATTAATTAATATTTTGATTAATAAACAAAATTAATTTTTCAGAAATAAATATTCTCTGTTAAATTAATTTTAAATATTAAATTTTTTTTATTTTTTACACCAAAAAACATATGTGAATTTTATTAACATATTTTTATAGCTTACATACTATTTTAATTTTATAAGCTATAAAAATTATGTTAATAAAATTCTTTATATTTATTGAAGTAAGTGTGATTGTTAAAAAATTTTAAATTAGATAAATAGCAAATGTTTATTTAGGAAAAATTAAGTTCTACCAAAATTTAATTTAGTTTATAAATCAAAATATTAATTAATCAATTTTTTTCAATTCCTTCTATTAGTTCACACTCTCCCTATATATATCGCATTGGGAAATTTTCAATCGTTCATAAAATACTTTTTATTCATCCACTCCAAATTCAAATGCATTTTTTTGAACTTGTAGTGGGTGACACTTGATGTTAATAAAGTTTTTTTAAATATTAATTCCTTAACTAAATTTAATTAACTAATTAATTAATTAATTGTATATTTAAGTTGCTTGTATCCAATAATAGGTGGCGTCAGATGTAAGATGAAATTTTCAACTTTATTTGTAAAGGACTTTTCTGCAATATAGTGAAAAAGTAGGAATTGACCTCACATTTTTTTTTATATTACTTGTACGATATTTAATTTAAATATTTGTTATTGTATTAAAAAATTAATATGTTATTATAAGTAATAAAATATATTTTCATCAAAATTTAATTTATTATTTTAACATTTTACAGTTTTAACTAAAAAGTTAAAAAGAAGTAACAGTTTCTGACTAAAAATAATTTTTCTACTATATTGCAGTGAAAAATATATAAAAAAAACATTGAAACATTGTTTCATTTTTTGACATAACTTTACGGATCGGACATCATTTCAGGTCGTTACTGAAACAATAACACACAATCTTTAATTTATTCAACAATGTATACTGTGATAAAATCAACTTATATTCAATATTGAATTACATTATTTTCCATCATTTCAAACGCAGTATATATTATATATTTTGCTCAAAGATTTACAAAAATCAACATAATTTCCAGAAAGGATCGCAATGCCTACTTTTGTCATTCCCTCACCCCCTAAAAACAGTGGTCTGTAAAAAGTTGAATGATAACATGATGACGTCATGACGCCATGTAAAACACCTCATTGGAATTTCAAGTTGTGCTTGAGAAAATGGGCTCCCTCCACCCTCGCAGAGGGGTGCGGAAAGATTCCCTAATCCTTTTGAATCCTGTTTTTTTTCTCTCCCGTTTTTCTCAACTCCTCTCCTGAATTTCTAATCTTTACTGGCCCAGTAAGCTCGGTTTGTTCTTGGGATTATGGGATTTTCTTTCTGTGATCCGCGGGATACAGGACATTTTAAGCCCACTGTAGATTTTCCAACATTGGTGTAGGGAACAGGCAAAGTGTTGTTAAATTTGAAAAATATATATATATATATATATATATAAATAAATAAATGAAGGAATATTGTGAAATTTATGTGTATATCAATGCAATTGGTTCAAAATTATTTAAGTTCTGTAGATTAAAATTTTATTTTATTGTGGTAAATAACTGGTAAATTATATTTTTTTCATTCATTTAAATCGAGTTCCTTGAATCCTAGAAAATATGGCCTAAAATATTAAATATGTATAATATGTGTAAATACTGACGTACATATCGTTTTCAATATCACAGATATTTCTTTAAGTATTTAAGTATTTAGAATTGTTGTTTAGTTGTTTTGTCAACATACGATTTAAAAACAACAACAACAAAAGAATTCATTTTCACACTGATTAATTGCACCATTTTCTTGAACAAACGATAACAAACTATTGAAAAAAATTGAATTTTGACAACCATGGTAACAAATTTAGATTTAATTTGTTACCATGGTAACAAATAAGTCATGCAACTAAAATGTTGGCAATATTTTGTCCTTTCCTTGGAATTTTTAATCCTATTTTTCAATCCAATCAGCCTATTTTCCAATCCATTTCTAAATCCAATCAGCTAACTGAATTTTTATATAAATTTATAACAACAATATTAACCTAGAAACTTCATCTGCGACTGAAAGATGTAGTTAAAAGAATTTAATAATAGGATAAGCGGAAAAAACTAAGTAGACAACAACAACTAAACCAAGTCCTAGAATCCATGTGGTCTCATGATAGGAGTGAATTCTGTTGTGGTGGAGCACCCGTAGGTGGAAGTCTTTGTAACGATGAAGAAAGAGGACAGTGCCTTCCGGGACGGCATTTAGGGGAAATACCACCTTCGTATCATATAGCAGAAAAGCCGGAAAACACCCACCAGATAGTCCGACTCACGAAGCAAGAGGCTGAACATCTCAAACGTCATCGAGTCTGAAATAGTCATCAAAACCGCCTACATCAAATCTCCTCCATGATGCCAACCAGATTGCGCGTCTGCCACTGAGCTCACCAGCGGCGAGCGTTGCCACTCAGAATAGTCACAATTACGGCTTCTCCTTGCCAGGTTTCCCAACAATAGTTTCATAATATCTATAGGTATTTACATCATATACATTTAAAATAAAAGAAATGATGTAATTTTTGATTAAATATCTATAAATTAAACATGAATAGGATGTAACTTTCCATCAATGATTTTAGACATTAGAAGGCTTTCTTTTACTTAGAAATATTACACAGCAACATCTAGACCTAGAATCCGTGGTCATCATGAAAGTAGAAAAAGGAAGGGGAACTTCTGTTGTGATGGAGTATCCATAGGTAGAAATCTGACTTGGCTCCGTGATGCTGAAGAAGGAGGAAGTGCCTTCCGGGAAGACTTTCGGAAATTACCCAGCATGTTGCTTATTGTATGGGTGTAAACCTGGAAAACTTCCATCAAGTAGTTCGTCTAATGAGGCAAAATACTGAATATTCTAGAAAATGCCATTAAGTCTCTTTGTTTTTGAAACACATTATCTCTACAACAATGCTTCCAATCGATTAAACCTTCACTGTAATGTTCACTGCCGCTGAGCCGTATGTAGTTCGTTTGAAATAGTTATGGAAATAAATAAATATCAGAAAATTCTTTACTATATCCTGATTTTCTAAGAAAATATTTTCTATGTGTGTGGAAAATTTAAATAAATTTCGTTAAAATCATTTAACTGATAACACCCGAAGTATATATATTTTGCTCATAAAAGTTAATAACGCTCATAAATTTATTTTAAATCTTTCACCAATAGTGTCTCCAGCATTTTAAGAGACGTCTGATCTCGACTATATCTAACATAAATTTTTAAATGAACTATATGAAAATCGTTTTCATGTGTTATATTCACGCTTTTCAATTTGTGAGAATTGCTTGCATTTCCTCCGTATTACCATGGCAACAACCTTATGGGACCACGTGGTTAAGTTTTTTTGAATGTTGCGTACCCTGTTTCTACAATTATAGTATATTGTCTTTTAATTTTGAAATGCATATTGTTGCATATAAATCATAATATGTAAACGTATTTGAATACGATTAAATGGTGAATATAGATTGCATTTGGGATTTACGTATAAACTAAATACATAAATTTGTAGAATAACGCTTCTTTTGAAAAAAAAATGTAAATTAATAATTAGTTTCTTTTTTAGAATAATGTTTCTTTGCAATGAATTAATTCAACATAATATAAATTAAAATGACAAATTAAACAAAGAATATTCCTTTTATTTTATTGATTGATGAAAATGAGGGAGTATTCTCATACCAATAAAACTAATTCTAAATAAACTAATAATTTAAAAATTTACAATTCGTCTTAAGAATCAACAGTTAGATAAATTCAAAATTTATAAATAGTTAGATAATATCAATTCAAAAAATTTAATCAGTGTCGCAGTCTCTTTCATAATTGTTTAATGAAATATATGCATACATTTTTTACACACATAATAAGATTACTTAATCATGTGGAAAAATCATATAAATTTTGTAAAAAAATTTTTTTAACAACTATTTAATTAATACATATCTATTAATATATATTTAAATAATGCTGCTATTATTTAATTTACTTATTAATTGTTTCTTTTCTTACATTCTAGAAATAAAAACCTAAAGAAGACATAAATCTGAGAACATAATGATGAATTAAACAATTGTAAAAAAGTAATTCTTGTAATTATTTGTAAAAAAAAAAAGGTTTGGCAGAAGTTTCTGGAAATTGCCAGAATTTATCGTAATAGAATTGTTAATGAGCCTATAAGCAATTGAGTGTAATTTCCTGATAGGCGAAGAAATGCAATTTGTATTTGCGAAGTTAGCAAATTTGTTGATAGTTTTTGGAATTCTATTTTGTTATTTATCTGATAGCAATACCAAC
>BPLR01005869.1:0-25705 GCA_021605095.1 Caerostris extrusa
ATATGAAAACAGGATGTAATTTACAGCAGAAAAGCCCGCTTTTTTCCTATTAATTATCATAACAAATAATATTTAATGAATTGTTATGAGATTAAACACTAAAAATTAATTTAATCTTAACATTTGTATAAAATAATTTTTAAAAAATTATGTTGATTCTTAACAGTTATCATAATATGTACCTAAATTACATCAGAATTACAGGTAACTAATTTACTACGTAATTTACATCTGAGTTACAAATGTGAATTAGTTATGTATTTAGACAAGTATTTCTATTTTAGGAATTTTGTATTTTTTTTTTTTCGACCCGAAAACACTGCGTAACTAATTTATAATAGTTCGCTGAATTTATAGTGTCTCCAAAGCACACTGTTTATTACTGGTTTTTACAGGATGCACCAGACACATTTTGGGAATTTATATACAGCGGTGATAATATGGTTATAATCTCTTACTGCTTTAAAGAAGCAATCCAAAAATATCCATGTAGTAAATTGTAAAATTCCTTATAATATATATATATATTATAAGCGGGCCTCAATGGCCAAGTTTCTAGCGCTCGGTGCCACAGGTTTCGGGTTCGAGTCCCGGCGGTGCCATGGATGTTTGTAGTGGTTCGGAATCCACTTTAAGCCGTAGGTCCGGTCTCCTAAGACTAAGAGCGTCACGGAGCCAAAGTCAGACTTCTACCTACGGGTGCTCCATCACAACAGAAGCTGCTTCCTTCCCCTTCAACCATGAGTACATATGGGCTCGTGGGCTTGGCCTAGATGTCTGCTAAGTGGGATAAGAAACAACAAACAATATATTATAAGCAATTTTACAATTTACAATAATGAGAATCTCATCATTCAAAATAATTTTCATCTGATCGTTAGCGGTTTCTGATTTATTTGGCTTCAAATTCTTCACCTCTTCGAACACCTAACACCGATATTCATAACTCAGAATGTGCGATAAATCTATATCTCCTATATTTATAGCACCAGCAATAATATACTGTTGGTTGGAATGCGAATCCATAACTGAAACTTAATTATTTCTTTCACGACATTCCATTTCCTTTTTTGAGAAATATCAGCAATTTTTCAATGTTTTCATCAGAAGAATAAATGTTTATCAGATTAAATTCGAGTAATATCGGGTGGCAAGATTTTCAATAATACGAAATTAACATTGAACCATAAGCTTCCGGTTTCACATCGACGGGATTTCAAACAACGAACAGGACTATAATTAAGATTTGAAAAGTTTGTTGATATGAGTGTGTATTATTATATTATCACTTGAAACCGTTTAGTGTATTTCCACAAACTGCGAAAATAAGATTTAAAAACAATTAAACCTTTCTACTTTAGTGTATTTCCACACAAATGAAGTATATTTTTGTGAAACAGCTGAACCTTAAAGGAATTCCAAAAGTTATTCCATTGAATACTATTTTCATTAAATTTAGAAATAGTTAATTTAGGCAAGCGTACAATTTGTTTATTATAATTCATAGATTCATTACTGCCTGTCACACTTCCGTTTTCGGCCTAAACTTAACTTTTATTTTGTTCTTTTAATTTTCTTTAAATTCTGGATTGCCAAACATTTATTTTTTTAATGTATTCCTATTTGTGTGTGAAATTCTGCGTTAAATAATTCTTCAATTTCTAAGTCTGACTTATTTAACTCTTCTGATTTAATATTTAACAAATTTAGATTTTCTTCTAAAGTGCATTCATCGATATTTGAGTCATTAATCTCACCTTCTACTTTATTCAACAATTTGGTAATAGCAGTTCTTATAACTTTCCTCTTCAATTTTAATTTATCTATCTTTCAAATAATAATAACTATTATTTTCCTACATTGAGCAGTCTTCGTTCTTGCAAACTTCAACCAAAATTAATCCAATAATAAATCCTTATTAGTATCCAATTTTATTTTCCAAAAGCAATTTTTTTAAATATTTATTTTTAAAAGTACAATGGAATTCTGGCAGAACACATATACATATATATATATATTCTTTTCAGATTCTTATTTCTAGAATAATGTTGTTTCTTTTTCTAACGATTGCTCGTACATATAAAGGAACAAACATTTGTTTTTCTTTTTATTTTACTGACGAGAAAATGAATGTCACTGTTCTAAAAGCGTGGGGTGCTCGATATCAATCGTTATAATTTTTCACTAGTTTCATTCCGAAATGCAGAGTTAGTTTAAAAATATCATACAAAGCACCCCACGCTTTTAGAACAGTGACATTAATTTTCTCGTCAGTAATTTTATTCTTATGTTAACAATTATTTTTTACTTTTTAGTTTGATTAACTCTAAAAGCATGTTTTTAAACTATAATATTTAAATGAGGTCCCGGTACGGAGGACTGGAACTATAGTTCTTACAATAATTCAATTGTGAGTAAAACAAAAACTAAATGCGAATATGTCGAGCCAGCCAGGATTCGAACAGGGAATTTCCTGATTCGTAGTCAGGCGCGTTATCAGTTGTGCCGCTGTCCCACGTAGGTCCGAATGTCTTTACTGAATACTTTCATACTACCTGGGTTAAATTGCTCTTCATAAGTTAAAATAAAATCACTAATCCTGGCGATCCTAATCATGATGAGATAATAAACTTATCAAAATATTTTATTGCCGTCGGTCCTTGATAAGTCTACAACGTTTAAATTAAATCTGATCGCTTAAAGTAGGGCAAAATCGAGCCCAAAGAGTTCAGTTACATTACATACATACATACAAACAAACATACAGGTGAAACTAATAAAAGCGTATTAAAAAAGAGCGCAAATCACTCCTTATTTGGCTCGCTTACCATTCCAGATTCGAACTGACTAGCCGAGATTATATTCCCCTTGTATATTTGATTATTAAAATGGATCTAATCTATAATAGCTTAATTTCACTTAAATAAATAAAAAAAGTTTTCATTTGATTTTACATTTCTCCTTCTTACGTTACCTTGCTATTTTTTTTTAATTCATTAATTGTTTATTGCTTCTAAATATATGTAATCTAATTTCGTTATTAGATGTCAAATTTATATAAGAATATCACTTTATACCAAATTTTTGTGTAGTTTGTTTTTTTAAAATATGAAATATTAGAGTTCATATCTTCTTTTATCAGATTTTTTCCCTTGTATCCCATTTATGTCAAGGCCTTTTAAAACAGAAATGAATACATTATTTTTACAACAAAATTGAAATAAAACTATATGGATTATAAATGTTTGCTGGACTAAAAAAAAATACAACATAAATTTAAATTTGAGTTAATTTCCAATCAATGAGAAATTTTTGTAGAATTTATATAATACATTTCAGCCAGAAATTGGAATCAAGTTGCTTTTTCTTCGCTTCTAAAGAAAATTCATGCTTTGGTGTTGAATTTTCTAAGAGCTAAATTAAAACATTCTTTTGTATACACACTGCATCGTCTAAGACTAAACATGACTATCTACCACTGAATTCTAAGCAAGAATTCTAAGTTCGAGAATTCTATCTACCACTAAATTCAAAAACATTAATTATTTAAATAGCAGCATAATTTAGACACTACTGTCAAATTGTTAGCCGTATTTTTAAAGGGTGTGTTGAATCTTACATACCCAGATTTTAAAAAGAAAATAATTGTTAAAATGTTATATGATTCATAGATTTCGACGTAGGCTATAGTGACATCACTGATGCCATAATTGTTGTGACATTTTTAAAAACAATATTTATGGATATTCAATTAATCGTTTTTTAGGATAGAAAATGGGATGTTAGGGCAAATACGAAACGAGATTTGTTTAGCCAATGGTTAGTCTCAAGAACTCTATTAAAGCATTGGTGGCACAACCATCGTTTGTTGTAAAATCAGTTGCCGCAGAAGAAAATAAAAACTGAATAGACTTATAAATTTTTACAAATTTTATAGATTTGTCAAAATATATTAGAACAAAATTGAGAAATACAGGTTTTACATAACGGTTTTGTAGGATAATTTATCTGCATTGATGAGAATTAGCAGGTTTTTTTAGCAGTGCATTTTTGAGCTATGCACAATTTTTTAAAATTTAATGTGCAGTAAGTATTAGAAATTTAGTTAAAAATAATTTTTGTCACTTCAAGCTTTAAAAACTCATCCAGTTTTTAAGCTATACTGATAAAATATGTTTAAAAGCTTAATTTCAATCAACATTATAATAGGTTTTTCTTTTATTACAACTATGTGTATAGTATTATTTTATTTTATTCACTGTAATATTTATGATTTGAATTATTTGATCACCATTGTGTATTAAGGTATTAATAAATTAATTATGTAATTTTAAAATATACGTAATTTTTTAAATTAATAGGTAAATGGGGGGAATCAACTTTCTTTTTTATTCTCTGAGAGCTGCCGCTTAATCTGTTTGGCGCCAACTGATGTTGCCAAGTAGGTGATAAATAATTGTAACTGGTACCTAATTTTTAAATAAATCTCATTAAGCTGGAAATGACATCTGGTGCAGTATGGGTCTTGTTAAAGACTTTTGTGCACAATAAGTGAGTTTCTTTGTATCATTGTCGTCAGTGGAATCAAGGAATTCGAGTTTTATAGTAATTCCATTACAAATTATCAAATTTCACCTTTGTTCAATTTATTTCTTATATTTAAACGGCATTTGTATAAATTGAGATGTTTTCAGCAAGCATAAATCTCGAAGTTACGTGTCAAGTCAATTTGCATCATTTTCACTTCTTCTGCTTCACATTTCCAGTGGGCCTGAATGGTCGAGTGTCTGGCGCTTCGGTACCACAGGTTTCGGGTTCGAGTCCGGCGGTGCCATGGATGTTTGTGAGTGGTTCGGAATCCGCTTTAAGCCGTAGCTGCAGAGCATCACGGAGCAAAAAGTCAGACTTCTACCTACTTGCGCTCCTTCACAACAGAAGCTGCTTTCTTCCCTTCAACAATGAGTCCGTTCGGGTTCATGGGCTTGGTCTAGATTAGATATCTACCAAGTGGGATAAGTAACAACAACAACTTTTTACAAAGAGTAATTCCTTCTTAAATATATTTTTATTAATTCAGTTCTTTTATTTAAACACTATCGCGTATTTTTAAACGAAATTATATTTGAATTACAAAAAAATAAGATTTTTAAGAAAGAAAAAAGAAAAAATAAAATAGTTCATGATAATGGTACCAGTTTTATTTATTTGAATGAGCACCTTTTTTTCTTTGGCAGTAAAAAAAAAAAAAAAAAAAAATGAAAATAATTGCCACAATCAATATTCCCTTTTTCCCGAAACCAACTCAGTTTAAATTTCAGAATCATAAAATAAAACTATATCTTGCATGTCAAGATTATGTTTGGAAATAGTTAATCTTTTATTACAGCATTACGTTCTTCGATATAATTTGCAATAATTTTCTTCTTTTTTATTTAATTTTGAAAGAGTTTAAACTAATGCAATAATTTTTTAGCTTTTTTAATCATTAAATTTTATTTTTCATTATTAAACTTTTTTATTCAGGGACTGAATGGTCAGTGTCTGGCGTAGTCCATATTTACTACCATATAATAAAAGTTAGTACAGTAAGAATTATTTTGACTTGTTAATTTAATCATAATTGTTAAGTCATCATCAAATGTAGATGTATTTTTATGTAAAAAATCACAAACAAAGAAATGAAACTCCTGTCTGAACAATAATGAAACAGAACAGAATTCATTTAAATGTTTAAGCAAATTTTTTTAACTTTCCCATAATAAATAAATATTATGATTCGGATGTCACATGAATGAAATTGCATTTAAGATGCTAAAAATGGACTGACAATATTTTACATCAAAAAAAGTTTGTGTTTAGTGAGCATGGAAGAAAATGTTTTTAAACATTTTCCATAGCCACAACAGAAAAGGGCAAATAATTTGAATAACAGATACAAAATGTCAGATTTTAAACTTTGTAGAACAATTATAAATATATGAAAATACACTTAGCACAATTTGGTACAAAAAAACCCCATTTTGATATATAAAATGAAAGATAACATTAATGTTTTCCTATATATCGTTAAATAATTATACATAAAAAGAACTTTAACAGATGAGGGCAATTTTTTAATTTATAAACATCAAACAAAATCTGCAACAGATAAAAAATATTAATACTTAGAAAAGAATAATTAATACAAAAAATCATTTACTTTAAAATAAATTGCAAAGACATAGTGTTTACAAATTTTTAATAAGCTGCATTTGAATAATTTATTAAAAACCAGCATAGCATAAATCTAATATTCAGGTTAAAAAAATAAGGAAAATAAATTTGGAAAAATAACCACAATTTTTAAAAATCAAAGCACATGTTTATATAATTATCCTAATTTAGAATAATTTTTACAAACATTTTAAATATTTTAAAATTAAATGACACTTCATACATGCCCGTTGACAGTAACAATTCTACAAAAGTCAACTAGATATGTTAGGTGACATTTTAAATAAATTTGTATAACAAATCATTACTTCCTAATCAATATATGATACAAACTGAATTTTTCACTGATTATTGCTTTGTCAATAAATGAGTGATGATAAAAATGCAAACTTTCTGAATAAATAAGCAATAAAAGTCTTTTAGAATAAGACACTGAAACAATGAGGACTACTGTCAACATCAAGAATTTTAAATATAGCACACAAAAAATATATTTACACTAACTACAAAAAAAATTACCTTTTTTTCACTTAAAATAAAAAGCTGGAACTTCCAAAGTAAATTTTAAATATGATTATATTTATAATCAAAAATATTCACAATAAATATACAAACAGCATTTAATTGATTGATAGAATGAAATGCAGGGAAAAAAAAAAACAATCATACAAATAATAAATAAATTTTTCAACATATAAATAACAAATAAAATAAACTGCCAATAGCAAAACATATAAATTTTTCAATACTGAATTTCAATTATCATGCCAGTCAACTATTCAAAAATTATGGCAATATATTTCTTAAAAATAGTTAAGAAAATGCAAAAATCTGAAAATTTTAAAATGGAATAATATGTACACAGCAGGAAAAAAAAAATTAAATTTGGCCAGCATAAAATTAGAAAAAAAAAAAAATTTACCATGTTAACCTCTATTTCCATGTTAACCTCTATTAAATGGAGGTTTTTTTTGTCGCTCTATAGTCATTTTGTGCACACTTTGGGCTAATTAGACCGGGACCAACAGTTTAACATGGATTCCGAACCACTCCCAAACATCCATGCCACCGCCAGGATTCGAACCTGAAGCCTGTGGTACCGAAGGCCAGAACGCTAACTAATTGGCCATCAAACTGCTATTAGATGGAGAAGATTCACTGCATAAGTGCAAAAGAATTTATGCCACATTATTTTACATTAAAGGGTATAACGAAATATTAAGTATTTTTTTACTTTCATACGGACAACTGTTACTATATTAGTCATAATTGGATATAAAATATTTAAAATAGTATAAGTAAATATTGTTAATGTGAAAAAAAAAAAATGATTTTAAAAACATTTAATAGGTATAAAAAAAAAAAAAATAAATAATAAAAATAATAATAATAAATCCACAATTACTAAAAGGCATTTGCTTTTATTTATAACAACGAAACAATACATGAATTAAAAACTCCTGAGATAAATCTGGTTAAACTAAAATATGCCAGTAGTTCAACTACCACACAAATGAATTATTCAAGAATTTTATTATGATATTTCTTAAAAATAAAAATAATTAATAAAAAAAGTCTAAAAATTTTTTAATGGAAAAGAAGGAATGCAAGTGGAAAAAAAAAAAAAAAAAAAAAAAAAATGAAATTTTATTAATTTGACACGGGGCAAAATTAGTTATAAAATATTACCAAATTTGCCAGCTTCTATATTCTTGAAAATTGAGGAGATTTAACAAATAAATACACATAAAATTAAGTTCATAATTAATAGCGGAGAACTAATTCATATAACGATAAAATATGAAATGGTTAACAGCTTCATTTAAATTATTAGCACTTATTTTAATTAGCATAGCTTTTCTGGAGTGTAGCTGTAAAAGTGGGCAGCTGAATGGTATGAGAATGCAAGTGTTATTTTATTTAAAGTTTTAATTTTCATTTACAATTTGCTGCATTCAGATTCATTGTAAAAATGCAAGGTAAATTCAGACAAGTTATTCTTTTTTTGAATTATTTCTTAATAATTAAAATTATTTTTATTATTTACTGATAATTTTATTTCTTACCAGAATTTTTCTCCAATAATAATATTTAAAATTTCTTGCATAGTTACAAGCTATGTTAAAACCTCCCTTAAAAATACTACTGCTAAACTTTATAGAAAAACATTAAATGTTCCACATCATGTATTTGGCAACCATAATAACTGCCAGTCTGTTTTTTTGCCATGGCAAATGGTTAATAATTTGGCTAAAAACAGTCTTAAGCTTATTATTTTTGATGAATAACTATTTGGAGTAACTTCATTGAATAATTATAAAATTTATTGGTGGAAAAATAATGCAATAGCAATAATTTTTGCTATGCAATAGCTACCAAGCACAGCGTAATAACACAATCATTTCTCATATTTTTTTTACTTTCAATCGTACATAAAAACATTTTTAGTTTTGGTAAATACACTAAATTTACACACACATCTTTTTTTTTTTTTTTTTTTTTTTTTAGTTTGATTGTTTATTGCTTGAGTGAGTTCATGCTTCCGAAGATCAATTAAAATGATATTTCATCGATATTGGAAGTTAAGGCAGGAAAACATTTTAAAAACTCTTAACTGAATACAAATAATTTATTTACATCACTTAAGTAAATAAAAAAAATCTAGGTTTTTTTTATACATTTGAAAAAAAAAAAAATTGAAAATATATGGAATAAATTGAAAATTTATGAATATATGTGGTGTTGTTACACAACTTTAAACCTTTAAATTTACTTTTATACAATAACTTGAACCTAGAAAGGCCACACTAGGCAATCTACCCAATACACACATTAAACACCAAGAAATCTGCAATAACTCATATATGAAGAAAAACCTACAGGTTCGAATGTCTTCAGAGACTTATACAAGTTGGAAAAGGAAACGCAAACACATGAAATAAATCAAAAGCTAATTTCATTATTTAAAATATAAATAAAAGTGCATTTATTAATATCTACAATTTAAATACTTAGAATAAGTCAATTAATATTATATTAACAGAGGTGAATTTCTAATAGCATTACTCAAATATTATATATATCTACAATATGGATAATAACAATTAATAATAAAAAAATATGAGTGTCCCTACATCTCATTATAATGCAGGTGCAATGACCACCAGCCCAAACCCATTCCTCGTGCATATGCCACAACTGCTAGCAAAGTAGGGCTTTTTTTCAAAATAAAAGCAAAAGTTCAATAACTAAACAGTTACTCACAGGTGCATCATGTCGAATGGTGTCTAGCACTATTGCCGAAAAAAGGGGTAGCAGGGGCCAACAGCAAATGGGACTCTTCCTTGTGTGTCCACATTACAGATGCTGCTGGCAAGACACCTCTGGTCTTGGTCATTGACTCTCGATGTTCTTTGTGCTGGGCTCTGGAAATGGGTATCTTTGTTCCTCAGGAATTTCTATTGCTTCATTGCAGGAACAGCTCCGTATCTTTCATGCTCTCTCCATCCATCCTTCTCTTATTCTCTTCTCAATGATTCTTATGTCTCCAATATTTTTTTTTTTTTTTTTTTTTATGTCTTTTTAGATCACCTGCCCTTCACTCATTATTCACTGGATTTTCCACATCAAATCCACCCCTGGGCCTAAAAGCCTTTTTAATGGTGGGGGCAAATGCCACCACATAATCATATCGAAGACGCGGCTAGTCCTTTTTGTACATATTTCTCAAAACATGTCCTTATCATGCTATTCGCCACCCAAGTACTGTTTCCGTGCAAAAGACCTGCTTCCTCCGGAAACTGGTCATCCCATAGAAAAGATTGGATTTGCATCAGATAAGGGCTAGTGGCCAACAAATGCAGCCTTCCAAGGGACACACATAAAATTAACCCCACAAGAAAAGATATAAATGCATATTGACAGAATAATGCAATAAAAGCATTGACACAATATATGTATATTTAAGTTTGTTTGTGTTACCTAAATATAGGTAACTTACGAGATTAGGATGTGTCTTCCTTGTGTTCATTATTTTAATATTATAAAGATATTGTTCACCAGTCTTAAAATAGTCAGCAAATACGAATACATTTTGTTGAAAAAAAAAGTACATAAAGAATGGAAATTTGAAATCTAGATAAAATTTTTAATGAAACAAAAATCTTATCTTAAATTATAAATACAAACAAAATACTCAAAAATTCTAAAAATCAATTTGATCATCCAAACCAATTAAATTTCGAAAATAATTATAATAAACAAAATAATTTATTAAAAAATATTCACATACAGAAAACATTTGTATTTAGTAATAATATTACAAGAAAATGATTTTAAAATTAGAATTTCACTCAAAATGTTACTTAAAACAGAAAGGGACTAAATAACATAAATAAACAGAAAACAAAATGTCAGATTTTACACTTATGTAGAATAATTGTGAAAATTTGAATATACAATACAATTTATGGAAGCAGTCTAGTGAAAAAAAATACAAAACATTCTGATATAAAAAATGAAAGAAAACATTCATGTTTTCAATATTGCTAAATAACTTACATGAACATATCCTAGAACTTAAGCAGATGAGGGCAACTTATTAGATATTTAGTCACTTTAAAACATCAAAGAAAATCTGAAAGAGATAACAAAAATATTAACATTAAGTATAAATAATTAATACAAAAAGTCATTTACGACTAAAATAAATTGCAACAACATATTTTATAAGAAACATTACAAAGTTGCAATTGGATAATTTATTACAAAACAGCATAGAGCGAATATAATAATCAGGTTAAAAAAAGTATTATGGTCTCATAAATTTGCTGTCAACAAATATACAATAAGATTTTTAAAAGAAAAATATGTCTAAACTATACCCGAAAATTTTAAATACTGCAATTCAAAAGATAGATATAACAGTTACAGCAAAACAATCAATGACTACCACAAATTTTAAAAAACAAAGTACATGTTTATCCTTATAAAAAGAATAAAGTTTAGAAACATTTTAAGAACTTAAATATACTTGGCATCTTATATAAACCTGTTGAGAATAACTATCTTGGACAGGTATCAGATATGTTTAATTTGGTCGGTAATATTTTGATTAAATTTGCATAATAAATCCTTATTTCTTATAATAAAATATGACACAAACTGAATTGCTTGCTTTTTATTGTTTATGAATAAAAAAGTGGCAACAGATGTGAAGGCGCCATGAATAGAAATGGCCAATAGCAAACACGGTTTGACAGCAACAAAAATTTAATATAAAACTCAGCATATCTCCAACCCAGTTTTTCTTTGTGTGAGCAAACTTTTTATATCGTTTTAATTTTGATCAATTGTATCTTAAGATTTAGGCCATATTTTTTCTAATATATATACAAAAGGGATCATGACAGTTGCTAAAAGAAAATAAATAAAGTGGCTTAAATACTTAACATTAAATTAATATTTTAAAAACACCTAATTGGACAGTTCGGCAAATTAAGTGTTTAAAATGAAATAATAATTTCAGAAAATATATAAGGAAATCTATACTAAATATTACATATGCAAATATTGCAAAACAAATTTACTCTAATTTCTTCTGCATAAAAATAGTAATAAAGTGGAAATATGAGTTAACTACAAAACATACTTAAATTTAAAAAAAAGTAAAATATAGGAAATCAGAATTTATGAAAATAAAACTTTTAATTATGATCGTAACAAACATTGAAATTCCATTTATACTGAACTACAATAGACAAAGATTTTAATAATTTGTAAAAAAGCACAAGTGCACTTCACTGGAATTATGAACATATAAAAATTTCATTAAAACTTCTAGGGAGGTTTAGTATATGAAAACAAGTCCTCAAAACTTTTCTGTATATAGATGTTCTCAATCGAAATGCTGGCGGGAGCACATTTGAGAAGCAATTTTGTCAGATTTATTTCCTCATTACTGATGAAAATTTCCAATAAAATAAATGTCATATTACATTACATTGCTGCGAAACACAAATTATTTTAAAATACTGATTATAAAATGAAAAATGCGGTGGAGATATCGAAAAAAAAAATGCACTATGTCGAAATATATTTCACGTCTGAATCACTTGTTTTCATTATAAAGCTCAGGATTTCATCAAATACACTTCAGTTTCTCTTATTATAGATAAATGAATTTTAAAATTACATAATAAAATAGCAATGATATACATTAGATTAATTTATAGAATTACTGAGAATTTATAGCTCCACAAGATAATCAAAACATCAGATTTCATTTATAATTACGCTACAGATAAAAATAAAATATTTTACATTTGCCAGAAGATATTTAAAACCTTGGGCAAGAGGTTATTGTTGTGAAATATTTTAACATGATTTGATTTTAACATTCTTTTATAATTAACACCAAGTTAGTAAAAATTGACATTTATAAAAGAAAATTAACCATTATTATTGAGAATTTAATATTATTTAAATTAAAAGTATTTAAAGACATTATACAAAACTACACATTTCATTTAAATCATAGAATGGGAAAGGTTAGTGACAAAAAAACACATAAATTCTTATATTTTGCATTATAACACATAATTATCATTTAAATTAAAAAAATGTCAAAGTATTAAGGAAAACAAATTTTGAGAAGATTATTAAAAAAAATTACACATCAATACATAAAGATATATTTAAGAGGGAAATTTTTAAAATATTTTCATTATTTATATCATATTTCAAGAAGAGCAAGCCACAACTATTAAATATAAAACATGAAATTAATTAGTATTATTGCATTCATGTGTGCAATTAACTGTATTTGCAAAAAATTTCTCCTTCGGTCAAGAAATATGAATGAAATTCACCCGCATAATGTTTAAATGCAATATTAAAATTTCTAAAAATTAGGAAAAGATTTCAATGATAGTAAATCACCGTTATATTACAAGCAAAATTGATCTACTTCTTAGGATATATTCTGGGACAGTTAATATAATTAAAACATGGAGGGAGAAAAAAAATTACTCTAATAACCACACTTCACGAACACATTAGTAACATTAAATGAAAATATTCAATATAAACCTAGGAATTTTTCCCACTAAAAAAAGTGTTTTACAGCTTAAAACATAATGAATCAAAAAGTAAGTTTAAGAAAATGAAAGAAACATAAATGCTTTGACGTAATAATATCAAAGTTTTGTTCCACCTTCACATTTTACAAATTGTTCAACTACATATGTTTTGTTTATAAAAGTGTTTTAAATTATTTAGAAATTGGAATTAAGCATAGCATGAACAAAAAGTATAAAATACAAGACTGAATAAAACTAATTTTGTTAAACATTACAAATTATTCTTGCAAGAGCTACGGTGATTGTAACGATGCTCTAAATTTTCATTGAACTCTTTCGGTTATGCATAACACATTTTTTTATTTTTCTTAAATATAAAATTACATTTCTGTTTTATTAATTTATATAATTATTTCAAAATTGGGTTTCAGTGATTTAATTATGAAGGAATGAGTAATTTATTTGATAGAATTTATAAACATGCCTTAAAGCAAATGTTACAATTAAGCAAATCTCTTTTTTTTTTTAGGTATAATGTATTTCTTGAACGGTATGATTATTATTATATTTTGTACAATAAAATTCAATAGACAACTTACAAATAGTAACTTCATGTTCCTCTGTATTCAATGCATTTTCTCCACAGAAAGTCAAAACACAAGTCAGGATCTGAAAGAGGCAAATAGAATAAGGAAAAAAAGGGCTGAATAAATAAACAAATAGTTATTCCAATAAATAAGTTTTAATAATTTTAAAAAAGCACGAGTGCACTTCACTGGAATTGTGAATTATAAAAAATTCATTAAAACTTTAGGTTTTATATGAAAACAAGTCCTCAAAACTTTTAATTATTGAGATGTTTCTCAATCGAAATTAAAAGCACATTTGAGAAGCAATTTTGTCAGATTTATTTTCCTCATTACTGATGAAAATTTCCAATAAAATAAATGTCATATTACATTACATTGCTGCGAAACACAAATTATTTTAAAATACTGTTTATAAAATGAAAAATGCGGTGGAGATATCGAAAAAAAATGCACTATGTCGAAATATATTTCAAGTCTGAATCACTTGTTTTCATTATAAAGCTCAAGATTTCATCAAATACACTTCAGTTTCTCTTATTATAGATAAAACAATTTTAAAATTACATAAAAAAGCAATGATATAATTAGATTAATTTATAGAATTACTGAGAATTTATAGCTCCACAAGATACTCAAAACATCAGATTTCATTTATAATTACGCTACAGATAAAAAATAAAATATTTTACATTTGTCAGAACATATTTAAAACCTTGGGTAATAATATATAATAATATTCCAAGAAATTTTTTTTTAATTCAAATTTCGCTCAAAATAAATTGAAAGGTGTAAAAAATAAAATTATACAGAAAAAAAAAAAAATGCTACATTTTAAACATGAGCCAAATAATTATAAAATTTGAATACACACTAAAGTTTATCAACAGTCTTGTTAAAAAAATATTTTGATACATAAAAGGAAAGATAATATTCATGTTTTTTTTAATATTGCTAAATAACTTACATGATCGGATCCTTGAACTTTAGCAGATGAGGGCAATTTATTAGATATATTTTAAAACATCAAATAAAATTTGAAATAGAAAAAAATATTAGCATTTAATATGAATAATTTATACAAAAAAAATTTGCAATTAATGTAATTTGCAAAAACACAGTTTGTAAGAAACATTACAAAGCTGCAATTGGGTAATTTACTATAAAGCAGCATATCATAAATTTAATATTCAAGCTCAAATGAGTATTACAGTCTTATAAACTTGATGTCAACAAATGTACAATACAGTTATTGACACCAAATTAATAGGAAACATATACCAAGACAATGAATTCGAATTTTAAATACTGCAACTTTGTATCCAATCTCAAAAATCTAGTTCTACTTTTTTTTTTAACTGCGCTGGAGACTATCCCCTGCCAACATTTGTTCATTGCAAAAGGGTGGTTTTGGTTCTATAATAATAAAAAATTAACAGAATATGCATTGAAAAGATAAAATATAGAAAAAAATGTTGTAAATTTTTTTCTATATTTTATCATTATAAGGATCATTCAAAAACAGTGTAAAGACATTTACTAGATTAAATCCACAAAATTAGGGGTAAAATAAATACATTGAACAATTTATGAAAAATTTACTAATATAAAAAAGAATGATAAATTACACGAAGCTGAATATTTAAAAAAATTTTCTATTTTTTATAATCTTCAATATTTGAGAAATGAGAAATCAGGAATAGTATATCATGAACAATTAATTTTGTCTTTTATAAAAAATCTTAACTTTTTAAGTCTTAACTGTATAACTTATTTCTTTTCTCTTTTTTTTATCTATTCTTCTAACAAAAAAACAATTGTCTATTATTTACAGATTAAATTATACTAAAATTTCCAAGAGAATAATATAGCTACAAATTTCAAGCAGAACAACATGTGGCAGAACAAGAAATTCAATGTTTATTTTATATACAACCTATATTATTGAGTGCTGGAACAAGGTAAAAAGATGTTACACAAATTTCGTGATTGCATTTTTAAAATATACTGAAAGACTATAAATACAAGATTTATTATTACAGAAATTCAAACAATAAATGTTTACAGATCAGTAAAAATGATCTTGCACTTAGTATTAAAAATATATAAATGGTGGAATATTTATATATAAAGGAAGAATAAGGAAAAATTAAACAAAATTAACTTCAGAATTTTTTTAACCTTTACATAATATATGAATATTAGGATTTGGAAGTCACAACATTGAAATTGCATTTTGAAAAAACTGGCTTCAAAATATTTTGCACACAGAAAACATTTGTATTCCTTAATAATATTCCAAGAAATTTTTTTTTAATTCAAATTTCGCTCAAAATAAATTGAAAGGTGTAAAAAATAAAATTATACAGAAAAAAAAAAAAAAAAATGCTACATTTTAAACATGAGCCAAATAATTATAAAATTTGAATACACACTAAAGTTTATCAACAGTCTTGTTAAAAAAATATTTTGATACATAAAAGGAAAGATAATATTCATGTTTTTTTAATATTGCTAAATAACTTACATGATCGGATCCTTGAACTTTAGCAGATGAGGGCAATTTATTAGATATATTTTAAAACATCAAATAAAATCTGAAATAGATAAAAATATTAGCATTTAATATGAATAATTTATACAAAAAAAAAAATTTGCAATTAATGTAATTTGCAAAAACACAGTTTGTAAGAAACATTACAAAGCTGCAATTGGGTAATTTACTATAAAGCAGCATATCATAAATTTAATATTCAAGCTCAAATGAGTATTACAGTCTTATAAACTTGATGTCAACAAATGTACAATACAGTTATTGACACCAAATTAATAGGAAACATATACCAAGACCATGAATTCAAATTTTAAATACTGCAACTTTGTATCCAATACCATTATACATTGAATTTTTTACAATAGTAAATTGATAAATACAGAAATTTTATTTATCTAACATCTCATGAACATTCTATTTCATTTTATTGCAGTTGTGCAGGAATAATAACTTGATTTCATTAATGATATGCAATTTTTTATATTAATGGTTTGATGTCCTATATTAATAATTAAGTTAAAATTATTAATTTCTTTTTTTAAACAATTTTTCTTCTGTGTATTTACTTATGCTTAAAAAATTAAGATGTTTATTACAATATCGAGGAGTAAATATGTTTTACGCCATTTAAGGACGTTACGTATTTCAAGAATAATATAAACAAAGTGTAGTCATGTCGGAATTAAATATACATAATAATGATGTAAATTAATTCATACTATTTAAATGACATTAACGTTTACAATAGTTACAAAAATTATAAAATACTTAGAAATAAACGAATAATACAAGTATGTTACACTTAAAACAGCAACCATTGTTTCGAGACTTGTTTACAATTCGACTGCCGCACTCCAATTGACGCGGAGAGTTTTGCTGTTTCCCACCTTCTATATTTCTCCGCGTAGCGATGTATCACACAGCCTTTTTAAGCATCCACTTTGTTTACATTTCACGTTGGGATCGCTACACAAAGATTTCACGTAATTATTATAAACAAACATAAAAAGACTATATTTAACAGAATAGAAAGTAATCGAAATTACGAAAAACATTTTTTGATATACTAAATCAATATACATTTATATCCTGATGTTTTATCACACTTTAATGTAACATGGTAAACTAACTTACATAATAAAAACTTCTAATTAATATATTCAATAATATGTCATTAATTACGTAAGAATATTTGACAGCATAAACTGACTAATTTTAAATGTTATATTGCAGGCCATACATCAAATGAAATTTTGTACATTTTTTTTAACGTGTGAATTATTTTTATCATTTATTTCTTTTCTTCTTTGAAAGTATCATTTGCATTGAATAAACTATAAAATAATTGGCATGTCACTCAACAAAATTTTCTCAGTATTTTCCTTCGACGATTTGTATTTCGTGGAGCTCCTTGGCTGCGAAGCAGCCGTTAGCGCTGGTCTGGTAATAGTCCTTTGAAGAATGAAGAACACATTGCTGAGTAGAAAATGGTAAGACTAAATGGAGAGTTTGCCCAATAAAAAAAAAAAAAATAATAATAATTAAATAAATAGAAAAATAAATAAAAGAGGGGAGTTTTTTTTTTTTTTTTTTATATTGTCATTAAAATTATTAATAGGGAAATAACATGCAAAAGCGAAAAGTAAAAAGGGAAACATTGAATAAAAAAGAATAAACTAAGAGAACGGAGAGCGAACTGGGAAAAAAAGTCAACATATGAATCTGGGTCAGCGCTTTTGGGAGAAAACATTCTGTGGGTGAAAAAACTCGAAATCTTGAGCGCAGGGATAATAAACATGTCAGCTAATTAGCAGTGAGGTTCGCGGGCGTTGTATTTTCCTTCAAAAAATTAAATCAAAATTTGTTTTCAGAGTTGGGTTGTTTTCTAACTGCTTCTACGTCCTGCTGCAACACTTAGAAACAAATTTATTTTATTAAAAATATATTCTTCTCAGCGTTTACCTTTCAAATTTAAAAAAAAGCAGCATAAAATATAATGCAATTTTCAATTACAAGGAATCTAAATGATTTTAGTAATTTCTAAAAATATTTTGAATCTGAACATTTTTATTTTTAAAATTAATATTTTTAAAATACATATAATCTTTGAAATCCATACAAATTTATTTACAGAATGCAATTATAATATATTATCTTAATTTCCAACTTAGAAAATTACCAAAGTAAATACTATAATAAAAAATCCTGAAATTTTATTTTCTCAAAAGCATAGATATTAAAATTATTTTTTTAGCAAAATGATCACCAATTCAGAGACTTAAATAAATGATGCATGGTGTAACCTAAGATATATTATAAAACGTAAGAAAAGAAGTATAACATAATTTTCAAAATAAATACAAAATAAATTTACAAAAAAATTGGAAAATTGTCTTCCACAATTCATGTATTAAAACATTTTTTTTTTTTTTTTTTTTTTCTGTCTTTTTATTTCTTGCATACAAGCGTTTTCAAGCAAACTCAAGGAAATTAAAAACAATTTTTTTTCGGAAAATGGTATAATTTTTGAAAAATAATCTTAATTGCTAATTTTCAAATGAATTAAAATGATGATGACTATAATTTTTAATTTTGGAAAAATAGTCTCAGTAAAACACTTCCCTAAGTAACTTGATTAAGGCTTTACACCCAAAACTTGTAAAATTTTTTTTGTTATGTGGTTTCACCTTAGTCAACTTTGTTTATCTTAAATGATAATTTTATTGCTACCGTTATGAAGAATTTGTGTTGAAGAAGATTAGTGTTTTTTAATGAAAATAATAGAGAATTTTTCCGAAATTTATTAGGGGGAAAAACAACAACAAAGGTTTGCAGTTAGTATCGAATATTTAGACAACATATTTAGACAAACATTTGTACAAGCATTAAAAGAATTTCTTACACGATTTTTTAAAATTTAATCCTTAGCAAACGTGTTATTTCTAGAAAATTCTTTTTGTAAAAATAGATAATATTCAGAACTATTCTCTTAACGGTACTTAATCCAATTCTTTTAAACATGTATGCACTGGACTTAGAAAAAATGTAGTTAGTAAATTTCACTGGACAAAGTTGTAATAAGTTGTAATAAGAATAATGCTCATGGTATTCAGTAAAGAATTTATTATATTATTGTTATTTTAATGCTATTCATTATTAATAAACAGATTGAAATTAAAATAATATGTATAATTCTTCATTCATTACCCTCAAAATAATGAACGTTAGTCATTTATTTGCTTTTTGATATGTTATGTAACATGCAGGCATTTTTAATGAACAAAATTTAAACGATGTATATTTTCTACAGATTTTAATATCCGTTAATAATTGTTGTTCTTACATTATTGATATTGTTCGCAAACAAAAAGGTGACTAAGGTGATGATGATGAACTAAAGGATTTTATTGCACATATCAGACATAAATTTTTTTGTTCTTTTGGGTGTTCAAAGTCAGACAGAACATGAAAAATGATATATGTTTCTACTGCGCATCTGCTAACATCATAAAGAAACAAATGGTGATTTGCCGAAAGGAGCTACCATACAGAAAGAAATACATTTCTTTAACCCTTATGCTATGCGAGTTTGCTTCAAAATCTAAATCCTCTAGATCTTTTTCTTTATAATATAACGCTTTTGATGCCTACAACTATGCCAAACCCATGCAAATAAATTGCCTCAACCAATGTACTATTCCAACCATTTCACACATGAATTTTTCCCAAATACTGGGCTATGTCAAAATGTAGCTAACATCTTTAAATGAATAAAATGAAGAATGAATTTGAACAAAATGAACTAAATATCTTTTCATAGTTGAAGAACAATGAAACCCCAAAAATGTTGAAAAGCAACGAAATAATGTTACTATCAACATTAAAGCTGTCATCAAAATTTAGATGCCTTTTTTCCAAGTTCTATTCTATTTAGGAAGCTAATGTTGGTACATTTTCATGATCTGTAAAGATATTGAACAATATTTAAGAACATTGTAAAGATTTTTCTTCACAAAAAATGGGTAACTGGGCTCAAAATTTTATTTCGTACGAAAGACAGTTTTGAGCACAAAGTTCCATTTTTTGTCATTCCTGTTTGTTTAAAGAATGAATAACCTTTCCCAATACAAAATTACTTTAAAAGTATAGTGTATTGGATAACATGCCTTAAGAAACACATATCGTAAACTCTAGAAACTATCAATCCGTGAGTGTGTAGCATTGACAGTTTATCCTTTTTCAGTATTTCTAAATATCGTGCAAAGACATGGCTCTTGCTACACTAACTAACATCAACAACTAGGTGGCAACATTTCCCTAGTAGTTCAGCTGCAGTAGACAGTAAATCGTACTTGAGGCAATCCCCAAGTTCTCGGTCTTGAACTCAACCATCAGAAATCCTCAACACACGAAAAGATATTGTGGATATCGCCCTTTACAGCTAGCAACATCTAGCACCTTTATCTTTACAAGCTTAACGCCTTCAGATCTTGGGCTCTCACTTCTTATAAGGTCTACTTGCCTCGAAGGAGAAATAGTACTTTTGTGTGGCTGCACATCAAAGGAGTTTTCGATGCAATATTCCGTTAAGCAAACAATCAAAACTATAACCAACAGATCTCGCAGAGTTAAAGCTGTCTCTATGGAGACTGGGCCAGAGTTCGTCTGGGCGGCCATACAGAGACACACGAATCCTGTGTTGTGAATTCATACCCTAATGGATTTTATCAAGGCAATGTAAGGGTTAAAATTCTCAAATGAGAGCAAACTCTTGTGAAGGGTTTTTAATTTGCCAGATTCAACACTTTGCTCTTATATAGAAAGTAGAATGTTGTTATCGTTGAGTTTATCAGGGAAACCCAAAGTACACTGCTTTTAGACTGCTGTAAACAGGATTTGATAATAGATATCATCAGCACCCCACTTCCTCCTGTTCGGTTCTTAAAAATATTATAATATTACTAAAACTTGAAATTTCAGAGACTTCAACATTTCTTGAACTTAACGGAACCAGGTAAATTTTTTTTCCAATAAAACGATGCCCTGAGTATAATCGCCACCCGATACATTTAAAAAAATTCTAGTATAGGAAGAAGTATTTGTTTCAGTGCTACATGTCACCCGTGGCAGTAACAGAACACTTCTAATATACGCTGATTGCATTTATTGCACCTTTGAATCTTCTAGAATATTTCATTGCAAACACTCTATTATCTTCGTCATTTTTCTCCAAAATCTATGCAATGTTTTCAAAGCAAATATCTTTGCAGTAGGCACATGCATGGTTTACGGATATTTTAAAAGTGATGCTGCCGTTTCCAAACTCTGCCTCCAATGATACATTTCATAGTTGTTGGCAGACTTCATAGGTTTTTCATAAAATATCGGATGCCAGCTAAAAAAATATCCTCGGACGTCTTTTCTTTATTTATGTGTGTAATTTCCATGTTTTCGTGAGTCTCTTTCTTTACGTTGCGTTTTTACATCAGACAGTGGAAGCCTTAAATTCCTTTTAGTGTTTTTCCAGAGTGGCAAATGAAACCTGTGACATATTCACAGTTGAATAGTTTTCTTTATGCGTTCGTTATGTAAATGAAAAAAAAAAAAAAAATTCTTACAGTTCGTACCAGTTTCAAATGCGACAGGACAACATTTGGCGAATATTATGATTGAATGTCTTAAAAATTATGAAATAGATTTGTCATTTCTATTTGGACTAGATTACGATGATACAGCTTTCATAAGTAAGAAATTTAATGGAGTGCAAACAATCATTTAAAATTATATCCTCGAGCCATATATATATATTCCTCATTTCAGAATTTGAATTTGGCAATAGGAGATGCTATAATAATGAAGGATGTTGAAAAAACATTGAATATAAATGATAAAATTTATAAAAAAATTTTCACACTCCGAAAAGGCAAAACTTATTGAAAGCAAAAATTGAATATGTCTCAGAATTCAACAGGAAAAAAACTTCGACAGTTATTCCCTATTGGATGGGTTGACTGACATGTGTCAGAGACATAAAAGTTAGAACTCTTATGTTTCATAGATCACAACCTGAAAGAAATAATAATGTCATAGAAATACATCGTTTAAAGTTGAAATTTTATTACATGTATTCATCCAAACTAATTATTTAGTATCGTTGCATGTTCGGATATACATTTCATCTGTGCAAATCGTTACAAAAATCTAATAACGAATTTTATACTGCATTGATGACACTGATTCAGCACTGATGATTTTACTGCTCAAAACAATTTTATTGGCAAAGAATGCGAAATTTACTTAAAAAAAACTTTTAGTGCTGTTAGCAATCTAAATAAAATCTTCAATTTTGGGAGAAAAAAAAAAAAAAAAAAACGGAAGAAAGAAAGAAAGAAAGAAAAACAATCCGAGCACTATCTGACAGCAAATACCAGCCGATTCTATCCGAAATCCCATTCTATCTATCCGATTCAGTCTGAAAAGCAATATTTATAGCATTTTTAGAATAATTGTTGAGCCTATTTAAAAAGAGGTTTATTGAACACAAAACTATATTATAAAATTTGATGCACATTTTCCAAGAAACAAAGTTACACGATTTTATAGATTTGTTTATTTTTATAATGTTTCTTCCAGCCCCGCATAAAGACCACTAAAACTCTATGTAATAATTATTAAAAAGAAATCATTAAGGTAGTTTGCAGCAATAAAAAATTCAAAGAATTTAAAGTTTAATATGGACAGGATAGAGCACTATTTCTAGAAAATAAAAATAATAAAATATGAAACATATTGGAAAGAAAGAAAATTAAAAATTTTTTAAAAAGGAAACTATTAGGGATAAATCGCACATGCCTTTCAAATTAATATTAAAACTAAAAAATTTAAAAGATTAGACATTAATAAAAAGAGAGATAAACATTTAAAAAATTAAAATTGATAACTTAGAAAAATATTAAAGTAGCGATTGAACTAAACATCCTTACGGAGACGGACTATTGGGATTACAGGTTTTGGAGCATGTGCTCCACACCCCCTGCTATCCCCCAACCAAAGGGCAAAGGGGGAAGCATGTTTCCGCAGTTACATAATCAGCAGGCTGTGTTTCAACGGTCATTTCTCCCACCGTTCAGTATAACCCTTTCAGTAGTTTGTTTACAATTTCAATAGTTTTGTGGCATCGTCAACTGGTCCCTAATTGTACCGAATTTAAACTTAAATTCTTTTATTTTTAATTTTTAATTTTTGTTTTTATTTTTTACATTACTTTTATTTATTTTTAGTATATTTTAATTTTTTTTGAGTATCATTTATTTAATTTTAGAAATTCTATCTTGCTATTTTTACATTACTAACATTAAGCAGCCTGTTAAAATTGTAAATTATATCTATGAATTAAGATGAGGAGGTTAAGGGGTATATCCCCATTGGTACTCCGTAATCGGCACGCCAGTTGCCAGTCAACGGTTACTGCATAGCAATTTAGAAGTGATTAAATTTGCGTTCTCAGATTGTTCGTATAAAAATGAACAAAAATTTTGTTATTTTTTTACTCGGATTTGCATAAAAAGTGGTTTAGGTGTTTAAATTAAATAACAGTTGTGATATTGCAACAGCTTAAATGCACGAGAGTAACTTGGTGATGAAAATGAAGCACTTATTTGAAAAATGCAAAAATTGGGCCAAGTCCAATTTTTCATCATATTAAGTTCAATGCATCACATAGAATGCTTATATAAGAAAAATATCATTAACTTTAAAGTTAAAATTCTATCCATTATTGTTAAAACAAAAAGTAATGAAATTAATAAAAAAAAAAAAATATCTTCTGTTCCGCGAATCCTTTAATATTAATTCAACAAAGCCATGGTAATATATTCTCAGATTTAAATAAAAATTGATGTACTTATAAAAACATTTGATCCTTAAATACGAATGTTTAGTAATCGGTTTTGCAATTTGGAAATTACGAGCCTTTACAAATTTTCTAACTTTTTATTCTTAATTTTCTTATCTTTTTTTAATGTCATTTCGAATGACACAGTTGAGGATATAAATGAATGTAAATAAATCCCTTCAAATTTGTCTTAAAATCTGCAACTTATTTATATTTTTTTATTTAATTACTTATTTGCTTAACACTAAATGAACTTTTATTTAAACATAATTTTAAGCATACAATTTTGTAAGACAATTTTCTGAATTCATAAAGTTTTCGTTTTCTGGTTTAAAATGTGAGAACTTGTAGTTAATTTCTCTAAGTTCATCACTTTAATTATCTTTCAAATTTCACGTACATGTAGCTTAAAAGTGTGCTCTAATACCTGATGGAAAAAAACCCGCTAGGCCATTCAGAAATCACACAAAGAATCTTCTAGAAGCCATATTTTTAAGTAATCAGAACAATCACTAGAAGAATTTCCCCCAAATTTGATTTTTTCAAAAAAAAATTCTGAATGCTCCATTCCGTAATGCTAGTTTAAATTAAGTATTTTAAATTAATTAAATTTTTAATTAAATATTTTTCACAAAAAAAAATCATTCACAATCCAGAATTTTAAAAACTTTTTTTGATTAGAAAAATAACATTTCAGCTGCTATTTTCAAGCAGCCTGTTGCTTTCCTCGCCATGGGAAATATCTTTCAAAAGGAGGCCAGTTGAAATAAAAGCCATCAACTTTATATACGCAGGAGGTCTTAATAAAGGAGATTTTCACAATTATTGAAAGAAATTGAGTAGATTTTGACATACAACAGTCTTTTATGGCTCTGTTGTGTTCACATTCTTAATCGGTTCGTCAATTTATTAGAAGAAATAAAGCTATTTTTGAATAAAAAAATTAATAATTATGACTAATTTTGAAATATCGATAGTCTAAATGAGTTAATGTTCTTACTTGACATCACTCATTGTGACATTGCATTGAACTGAATGAAAAAAATTCAGAGAAATGGATAATTTTTATTAAAGATGTTTGAAAATATTTATGACAACATTCGAGATATTCAATTAAGATTTGGAAATGAAAATCAGGAAGTTTTTTCCTCAGTTACAAAAACATTTTCAAAATACAATAATTTTTTAAAATACACTTGACATTCAAGAAAATGCAATTAAAAATATTTAATCATTATACATGAAATAAAACAAGCTTTCAAGTGAGATATAATCGATATAAACGCTTGGAAAATACATTTAAATTCCTTTTATATCCATGCAAAATGAAATACAGAACAATGTAGCTATCTGGCTTTATGTGGCTAGATATCCATAA
>BPLR01005870.1:0-24523 GCA_021605095.1 Caerostris extrusa
TATACTAAAAATAAGTTTTAAATTTTTATTTGGACGGGTCTTTAAAGTTAGCCGTGGGCGAATTTTCGCAATCTTATATAACCATCATCATTCGTCAGAGCTTCAGTATTGGCATCATTTACCGATTCAATGATAGCATCATTTAAATGTTATTAAACTATTTTCATTAGATTTAACAAAAATTCAAGCTGTCGGAGAGTTCCAAAACAACATAAATATCTAAATATGTCAAATATAAAGGAAGCTAATATTTACAAGAGAGTAAATTATGTGTATAATATTACAACAGGTTAAATGCACTTACAAAGAAGAAACATGACATGTTAAAAATACTTCAGGAATTTATTATTATTATTGTTATTATTTTTTTTTTGTATTTCTTCAGTCCTCTATAATTTAATGGTGACCATTTAAAAAATGTATGTACAGTGATCATTTTAAAAAATGGCATTGATTAACATGTAATATTAAAAAACGTTTCGACTGATATATGTTAAAACATTTTCGGTATTTGTTCCATTATTGTGTGCTTGCCTGAAATACGAGTTTTTTGTTGCCCCTCAAAAGCAAGTTATTATATACATAAAAACTATATTCAAATGGACATAAATCATTTCGAGGCCATTGTTACAGACACTTATTTGATTTATAACTTGAATTTACATAAAACCAAAACCATTGGTTTATAAATCCAATTGACAGCATAAAAAGTAGTCAGTTTCCTTTCTCAAAAACGCACCGAAATAAAATATTAGCGTAGGCAAATGAAGGCAAACTATTCGAGGTCACTGCATTGCTTATCGCTTATGCAAGGAACTAAGAAGAAACTAGCGTTGCAAAAGGAATTTAAACAAAAAAAATTATGTTTAATTTTTAAATATATGAAGTTTAAATTATAAATTGCTAAGTAGTAGCTGAAAGCATAAGCAACAAAATGAATTCTCACGTGGAAAAAATCTTCAAACGTGCCGAAATGGTAGAAAATAGGAAACATAATTATCATTTGACTCATTTTTTTAAAAATATTCTTCCAGTTTTTTTTTTTATTTTTATTTATTTGGTGGTCAAGTTTTCTTATTGATAAAAATTTTCGCTTCAATAGACTGAAATTATTTATTTTTATTTCTGTGATCGTATCTTTCTGTGTTATAGATTTTTCTGTATTGCATAAATGTTACCATTGAAAGTTATAAAAAATTTTTTTGGAATTTTCCTTTTCAAAAGTTGAAATGATTAGAAGTTTAAAAAGTGATATAAAAATAGGCATCATTGAAATGAGAAGCTTTTTATCATTAAATGTTGTTCGTTTAATTAACTTGCTTAGTTCTTCAAGTGTTTATGTCTTTATCGATTAGGAATGTTGAAAAGAGTTTTTGTATAACGATTATTTACTTACAACAATGCTATTCAGAATTCCGACTCATGATATAATTGCGACATATGATATAAAGAAATCGGAATATATAACAAAGAATATATTTAAATATCATTCAGTTATAAGCACCGATATTTGGCACACAAGCAATAAACCGTCTCATCATATGTTCATTTTACTTAAAAATAAATAATAAATTACCAATTATAATTAAAATTTTGACAGATTAAAACAGAGATCCTGTTCACACATTAGTATAAGTAAGCATTCGCATAATAGAAAAATATTTTATTCGATCCTTTTTATTTTGTTGCAAAGCAGTTTGCAACAAAATAGAAACTAGAGAATAAGATCATTTGTCAATAGCGTGCTAAACTGGACACAGGATCCCTATCTATGTAATTTGTTTTCATCCATACGATATTTATTCATCCCCCAAAAAAAAAAAAAAAAGAAAATAGTAACAACGGTTCATTTAAAAATGTGCTGCCCGATATAGATGAGATTGTCACTAGATAATATATCAATATGTACAAGTTTGCTTTGGTCAGCACGCATTTGTGATTGAGCATTTTTAGGCATTAATATCAAAAATATCAATGAATAACTAATCGACTAATCACGCTTGCATTTGGTTACTATAAAAATAAAATTGAAAACTAAAATATTTTTGAAATAATGCCATATGAAAGCATCAAATTTTTCCTTTGCTATATTCAATTTAAATATACTAAATATACAAATATGTGTGTGTTAAAAAATAAACCCCACGAATTTTTTTTTTTTTTTTTCCTTGACTCGCAGCCAAGATAGTACAACTATGCTGGACACAAAGCTGTAAAATCGACCATCAGAAGTCTTTCTTGCTATGGATTAGGATGGGAAGTAAAATTCTTAGAAGCTTTCTTGAAGCGAATTATAGCAAAGACATCTAAAGGTGCGATGGTTCTGAAATATCAGCTTAGAAACGTTGACAAAGACTGCCGTTAGACACGCAAGCGAATGGGGGGAACGATTCATCATGTTTTGAATGAGGGGGTCGAACCCACTTCCCCTCTTCTTGGAACCCCATGGGTAGAAACCTCGACTAGAATTGTGGCATTCTTATTCTGAACTAGTCGAAAAGTCACGTGAAATCAATAAGGTCTTGAGTTTCGTTTTATTTTTCCGTCTAGCTCAATCTCGAAGCGAAGAAAAGAAAATATTCTTTTTCCGCAAGTTTTTCCGTTATGAAAATTTTTAATATACTCGTAGAATAATATTTGAAATGTATTCGATGTATTATTTTTTCATCATGGTATATATTCCATTTTTACAGTTTACCTGTCAATTGTTTTATTCTGATTGCAACTCTGACGTAAACGGTTTTACAAAGGCTAAAGTTAAAATGTCTGTACAACAGCTTTCCCCATTATCATACACTTGAGACCAGAAGCATGTTGAGCAATTGAAATCATCGGACAGAAATTATCAAAGGCATCTTCTAAGTGTGAAAACATTAGTCTAAGTAGAAATACGATAAATAGACTATTTTATTAGTGCTAGTTACTACAAGTATAATAAATAACTATATCAGCGTAAATAACAGACAGTTTACATGGGTTAAGGTTAAAATGGATGGATGGATAGGTTGTAACCTATAGTAGAAGATTAATCTATTTTATTTTATTTATTTTTATACGGAACCAAATCAAGCTCGGCACCTTTTTATTAGGGATAGAAGGGTTCCAGCAGATTTGGAGATGGATTTAAGAACTGAAAGTATAATCGAGGGAAAAAACTACAAAAGCAGGCGGTGTGGTTTCTGATTATTGACTTTATATTCACTGTACATATAACAGCTGTAAAATTCTATTGAGAGATCACTTTGAGTCATGGGAGAAATCTGTATGTAAAAAAAGAATTATATTTGCCATTTAAAATAATTTTCAGCTAAAGAAAAAAAAATAATTCTCAATGAGAAAACTCCCTTGAAACATAGCTATTCAAATTTATTGGGCATTCAAGTTTCATAGTCCAAACGAACAATATCAATCGATCAACGAAGTAAAAACCAAAGTTATTTTTGCATAGCATTTACGTCATTGTAACTCTAAATTTTAATTTTTGTCCCACATGTATTTAATAAGCCAAATCAGATTTAACATAGGAAATTAAGAGTAGCTGTAACCGTTACAATTACTTGCATGCTCGCAACAGTAGGCAAAAACATCATCCCTAAAATGGCGATCAATGGTGCTTGTTGTTTTTTAATTAAGTGCAAGCAGTTGAAAATTTCAGATATATATTAGGTTTTTAATAAGATACAATACATAATTCATAAGGATGATGAAAGGAAATATTTTCCTATAATTACAATGTTGAACTAGCTGATGAAAAAAAAAAAAGCAACTACACATATATCAGCTTTCAGAGAACTACAATGCGTAATCGATTTCAATGACCATGCGTCAGGTACCAATCAGTCAACTTATTCCTGTGGTTTTAAATAGGACTTCATGAAAAAATTGCACAATAGTTCTTTCGCTTATTTAAAATCCCAAAAAATGCACATTGCTTAATGAACATTGCAATCCACATTGCTCGATGAAAAATACAAAAAGTTATACATGATTAATGCTAAAACTTGATTTAATCACTTACTATTTAATTTTTATTCTTAAAAGCTACTCCACTAAACTCTTTGTATCGAAAAGTTAAAAATTACTTAAATTTAGATGATTTTTCAAATACGAAATTTTTTAATAAACACAAGTTAAAATTTGAGATGAAAAAGACACCTTAAGATACAAAGGTGAGTAAAATATTATTAAGTAATTATCACTTAACTGCTTTCCCTGGCTATTTAGAAGTAAATAAAATTACACCATCTTCGTACTTTAGAGCAACGATCTCCAAACATGTTTGAGCGCATACCTCCAAGAAGAAGATAATTGACTTTGTACCCCATAAAATACTTTCGGGTATATACAATTGTGTATAGCGAATATTATTGTGCTTTTATAGTTCATCCTTCGTCAGATCTTAGTGTATGAGCGTAAGCTTATATACGTGCGTGTGCGTGCGTGTGCGTGCGCGTGCGTGTGTGTATGTGGGGGCGCAATTTTGAACGTGTGTGTGTGCTTGCGCGCGCCCGTGTGTGTGCGTGCGTGCCGAAATTCACGTTTCGTTTTTAATTTCTTAAAGTTTAGAACAGTTGTTTCCTACCTGAGGTACGCAGTAGATTGGTTAAAAGTTTTGTGAACATAATGTAAGTAATGACGGAACATACATAAATAAATAAAAGAAATAATAGGCGTAAATCTAGTTATTGATTGTTCACTGAATGTCATAAAACTCGCCAACTACAAATCATATAGCACAATTCCGCATGTGCGCTCTTTTGATGTTGTTCTTGTTTTAGTAATTTTTATAGAAATATCTAGGGTTGTCTTATAGCTTTCAGCTTTGATATTTTAAACGTGATTGAAATAGGCAAAATTTATGTATAGATCGATATCAAGTCAATTTATTAAACTTTTATTTCGATATCAATCATTGCTGTACTCTTTCGTAAACTTATGTAGATGGAAATTACTATAATGCTATTTGTTTTGATTTTGGGCTTCTGATTTCAAAAACTGAAATAAGTTGTAAAATTAAAAATAAAAGCCTATTAGTGTTATCAATTTTAGTCAGTTTATCCAAGAACATTACTTAAATATCAGAAACACCTTTTTCTGTGTAAAAAGATAAGGGATTATATAGTTTTATGAAAGGTATATGGGAGATGGTTTGTCGCTCTACGGTCATCTTGTGTGCACGAGGGCTGAACAGACCGGGACCTACAGTTTAAAATAGATTCCGAACCCCTACAAACTTCCATGGCACCACCGGGACTCGAACCCGAAGCCTGTGGTACCGAGTGCCAGAAGGCTAGCCACTCGGCCATCAGGTCCGTATATAGGAGAGAAAAAAGGGTTGTGACGCATTAGTTTAGACAAGGGTTTCATTTACTGTTATTTGCGCTTTTCAGGTCATAAAGTGATCGTCTCTTTAACCTCTTCAGGAGCATTCCCACTTGCGAATGTTTCATTTGTTTAAAATTAATATTATGCTAAATTAAAAAATTAATAAGAGCTATTCACTACGAAATTTCTCAACTAAGTTAATATAAACCTCGCTTATATTATGAAAGGTATATGTAAACCTCGTTAAAAGGTTAAGGTTAATGGTTAATATAAACGTTACGGTTAAGGTTACGTTAAGGTTAATATAAATCTCGCTTGTCATCACTGATCTTTTATTATGCGCAATAACATAACTCAATTAGCTTAACATTTTACTGCATAAGTACTATCCTAAAAAAAAAAAAATCCCCAAGATGTTTGATGAAATTTAGTGCAAGACAAACACGTTACATATGCGGAAAATGTAAAATATCTTATAAATTATAAAACTTTTCCCAATTTACCATTAAAAGACTACATATTTTTAATATTTGGCCACAAAATTATTTAATTTTTCTCTGTCTTTTAAACTGTTTATATGAAATTAAAAAAACATCAGAGACACAAAAATAAATCACTTTTCTTCACACAAAGAAACACGCTTTTGTGTTTTGTGCCACAAAAAAGAAAATTTTTGCTTCGCTATTTGAAATTTTAATTATCTGGGAATAATAAAAATATAACTTTGATTCGAAATTTTATGATTTTAAAAGAAATAAAAAAAATTAGGGAATAGAATTCAACTAGACCATAAAGTAATTTAAAACTACTTTTAACAAAACACTATGCTTAGTAATTGTTAAATTATTTTCTCCTGGGTTTTATGAAATTCTTAAAAATTTCATCAACAATGTAACAAAACTAACGACTGTTTTTAGGTAAAGAACAGAAATTCGATAGAGGAAAGATAGTATTAAATGACAGCAAAAATATTCGGCTATTGTTGCTTTTTATTCTTCAGTTTTAAATTCAAATTTTCAGTAATTTAAAGCGAAAAGAAATGTTGGCAAAATTTTTTAAAAAAGGAAGCGTGATCCCATCTCTCATTCGAAAGATAAAAGAACAGTTTTTATTTCTTTCTGGTAAGTCATGCATTTTAAAAGAGGAAGTGTTTGAGTTGCTGAATCAATGCACTAAAATTTTTGTTTTTCTTTTCATATAAGACTGATTTATATCTGAATTTTTCTACATGTTTACATTTTGTTTTTGGATTTGTTTTTCTTCGAAGTACTTCCACACATATCTGCTGTCCTTTTTTTGCTCTTAAACAACCTTACATTTCTTCCTTTATCCTCAAATCAAAATTATTTGAAAAAAATTCAAGCATGTCAAATAATTTAATTAGCTCTATAAAATACTATAAATTTCGTGATCTATTTATAAAACTTTGATACGCATTCTAGATACTCTAATTTATTATGAACACTTGCACACTTAATTCCAATAGTTGCCAGTTAACTATGTGGAGTACGAGAAGACATACTTCTGGATATAGGTTATGGCAGTTACATCGTCTATTGATATGAAAGCTATTCAAGGTAATGAACTCAATGAAAGATAATATTACATTTATGGTACGTGAATTTATTATGTATTACTTATATGCATTTTTTTTATGTTAATCTGTAATATCTGTGAGATGCATTCAAAATGTTTTGAAGAACAAGGCAGTCTTCAAGTGTGCATTGTCTGAGAACTTTTCAATTCGGAAGCCCTGCTTAGATGATTTTTTTAATGCTACAATGCAATTATTTGAAAAAGTAAGTATTAAGTTTTAAAAAAAAATTATATTCCATTTGGCGGCCTGAATGACATGCAGAGTAAAGCAGTGCGACAATTTACAAGTGGTCAGGTCGTCCAGCCCGTCCTGTAAGTAAGTCTGCACAGAAAATAACTATGAACTTTACAGTTTGTTTTTGAATTCGCTTTTTTTTTTTTAATCTTAAATATAACTTTAACTACAATATTTATATACCTGCGCAATTTACAGTTTTCAACTGTTCGTTTTTCATACATCTGATTTTTTTTTTTTTTTTTTTTTTAAGTCTTATAGTGCTATGATTTTCAGAAAAATGAATCACCGAATGAGGGAAAAAAACTATGAATCGCCCCTGACATTGATAGAATGCATGATAGAAAAGAATTTCGACCAAAGCAGTTTCCACAGAAGGGGGACTATATGGGAAATATAATTGGAAACCATTATGGCAACTGAACGGGTTGATTTATTTTCAGAATTTCCTTCCATTAATATGATGCCTTTTGTTATTTTTAACATTGCATTATTCATTAAGGCATAGCAAAATAAATATTCACTAACTCTTTGCTTTTCCAAATTTAATCATGTTTTAAATATTTTAAAAGCAATAATAATGAAATTTCAAACAAATTTCTTAAGAATATACAATGAAGTAGTAATGTTAATGGAATAATTATTCTAGCGTAAGTTTATTTCACATTCGAACGTTGCATTTTATGTATCAGGAATAATAAACAAAACGTTTTTCACAATATTCTCCGTGATGTTCAATACACTTTTGCCTACGCTTGAACTCTTAAGCGCATCAAACACTTCTATGCCTGGCATCGAAAATCGTTTGCCACGTTGTTTATTCTTCACATACGGGAAAAAAAAATCATTGGGTTCCAGATCAGGGCTGTACGGTTGATGCCCATCAGTTCGATATTTTGAGCAGTCAAATATTGATTTGTTTGGTCTGGTATATGAGAGTCGTGTTGTCATCATGAGGAATAATCCTGCGTTGTCGGTTTTTTTCATATTTCTCCAAAGACTTCTGGTAAACAAGTGCAGAATTGATCATTCTACGATTCTCTATTGGTACTCTAGCCACATGTCTATTTGACCAAAGAACAGCAACCATTTACTTCAAAGTACTTCTGTGCGAACTTTTGTTAGGTTTGGCTCATTTTGGAAGATCATACACAGGCGATTGCTTTTTATTTTCGACCCATACGCATATATCCAAGATTGGCCACTTTCGCAAATGTTGTACACAGCGTTTGACGTTCCATGCTGTATTTTTGAAGCATTTTGCATCAATCGACAGGAGCCTGTTTTTGAAAAATTGACAAATTATGCGGAATCCAACGCGAACAAATGTTCATGTAACATTTTGTATGCTCGTCGTACTTATGCATAAAGACTACTCAATTTCATATGTCACATGACTATCCTGCATTATCAGTTCCCTCCCAGTATGGACGTTTTTTGGCACAACAATCTATTTTGAACGACATTCTTTAAATCCAATTGTGAGCGAACGAAGGCCAAGATTAAATTTACAGAACCAGTGATATGCAAGTGTTTTAGATGGTGCTTCATCGCTAAAAGTTAAAATGAATTAATGATGCATTGTTGAGGTAATCCCCGTCGAAAGTTGTAGTAAATCATCGCACGAAAATATTCAGGAGTTTATTCCCCTTTTTGTTTGATATAAAATTTTCAAGTTGTTATAAACAATAAAAACAGCGTCCGTATGACAAAACGTTCCGAGTAAGTAAAGGTGACAAGTGTCAAACTTCATGGCGGAAATGTGAGATGGCCCCATGTAACACTAGCTTAGGCAGTTCTGGGTATATAATAGCAATTCCCGTAGCATTTTCAGTGCAATAATGCCCTATTGAAAAAAAATATTGTGAAATAATCTAAAAACCTCTCTTCATTCAGTTCAAAATAGTAAAAGCTTCCTGCTAATTTGTAGATTTTCTTTTATTTGTTTGATTTATGCAAAGTTGGAAAGGGAAAAAATGATGATTTGTATTTTTTCCAAGATTTACAGTTTTAAAATGGTTTCTACAGATTTGTAAGATTTAGCAATACTGTTTGACTTCTGACTTCAAAATCAATACTGTTTGCTTATTATACTGAATAATGTAAGGAGCAACAGGTAAAATTAATTATCAAATGCAATTTAACTTTGAATACAACTTTTATTTTTTAACAAAACACTTGAATGATCTCCCCCAAAAAAAAAGAAGGCAATATATGCCTACAACACCTTTATCCCCCCATGCAAGTAGAAAGAAACGAAAAACACAAAAAAAAAAAAAGAAAAATATTTTATATTAATATCTAACACCAAAATTACTTAGACTCTGCACTAACCGTTTCTAGATTATGAATTGAATGTTGAGAGCACAATTACGTTTAGACAGTGTTAAACAATGGCATATACTAGCATATGACCACACATAATTTTATTAGTAGTGCAGAACAGAAAATACTAAAATGTAACTCTTTGCTTGAAAATGGCAAAATGCAATTCTTAGCATTTCACGAAGCAGATTGAGTAAAAAAAATGTATCAAAAATGTCGCCCAACAATTTTTTTTTCTGTGATAAAAAGGGCTGAACAGAAAATCAACTATCCCCGTTCCATTGTTTCCGAGTTAAATTACGTCACTTGTTTTCCTACCCTCCCCACACATAATGAGTTTAATTTACAAAAGCCCAATAAAATAATAATATACAAAAAGCCCAATATAATAATAATATACAAAAAGCCCAATATAATAATAATAATATACAAAAGCCCAATATAATAATAATAATATATAATAAAAAGCCCAATATAATAATAATATACAAAAAAGCCCAAAATAATAATAATAATATACAAAAAAGCCCAAAATAATAATAATAATATACAAAAAGCCCAATATAATAATAATAATATATATAAAAAAGCCCAATATAATAATAATAATAATATACAAAAGCCCAATATAATAATAATAATAATATACAAAAAGCCCAATATAATAATAATAATATACAAAAAACCCAATATAATAATAATAATATACAAAAAGTCCAATATACAAAAATAATAATAATAATATACAAAAGAAGCCCAAATAATAATAATAATATACAAAAAGCCCAATATAATAATAATAATATACAAAAAGCCCAATATAATAATAATATACAAAAAGCCCAATAAAATAATACAGTACTCGATACATCACGCCGTGAATATTTCGCGACAATCTTTTACTGAAAGGAATGCGACACAATCTTTTGAAAGTCGCCCGTTTTGTCGTAATTTTAAATTTTGTCCTGCCATGTGATATGTTAAACTTCTATTTATGCCTTTCAATTCCAGCTACTCAAAAGTCTTTTATACACACACAATTTTTATCTATTGCCATTTCATTATCTAAATTAAACATTTGGCTATTTCCAGTCCGAATTCAGTAAAGGTAGTTCTTCTCAACCCATATGTAAATTCAATATTCTTTTTCCTGTCACGTCAACTGCTTCCAGCCGCCACCCATTGGAAGTCATGTGTATCGAGATGTATTTAAGGAGTTCAATACACAGTGCCTTCACGGTCACTTCGCACTCGATTCAATAATACAGTGAGGACGATAAATAATGATCAGCAGATGTTAAATAAGATAGTGGATAGCAGTCTTTAATCCCCGTTTTAGATATTCACTTTAAAAATATAGTTTAAAAAAACTAAAAAACACGCTTTTTTTAGAGTTAATCAAACTAAAAAGTAAAAAATAATTGTTAACATAAGAATAAAATGACTGACGAGAAAATGAATGTCATTGTTCTAAAAGCGTGGGGTGCTTTGTATGATATTTTTAAACTAACTCTGCATTTCGGAATGAAAGAAGTGAAAAATTATAACGATTGATATCGAGCACCCCACGCTTTTAGAACAGTGACATTCATTTTTCTCGTCAGTCATTTTATTCTTATGTTAACAATTATTTTTACTTTTTAGTTTGATTAACTCTAAAAGCTTGTTTTTAAACTATAATAATTAAATGAGGTCCCGGTACGGAGGACTGGAACTATAGTTCTTACAATAATTTAATTGTGAGTAAAACAAAGGCTAAATGCGAATAGGTCGAGCCAGCCAGGATTCGAACAGGGAATCTCCTGATTCGTTATCCGTTGTGCCACTGTCCCACGTAGGTTTGAATGTCTTGGGTACTTTCATTCTACATGGGTTAAATTGCTTTTCATAAGTTAAAATAAAATCACTAATTCTGGCGATCCTAATCATGATGGGATAATAAACTTATCAAAATATTTTATTGCCGTCGGTCCTTGATAAGTCTACAACGTTTAAATTAAATCTGATCGCTTAAAGTAGGGCAAAATCGAGCCCAAAGAGTCAGTTACAAGCATACAGGTGAAACTAATAAAAGCGTATTAATAAATAAGCTTAATGAAGAATGGAAATGACATGAGTATATATATATATGCAGAAAAAAAGTAGCTAAAAAAAGCAAAAAAAAAAAAAAGAATAAAGCAGAATTAAAGAAAGGCATAAAAAACAAAAGAATTCAATAAAATCAAGCATTTTTATACGGCATTATTGTCTTTAAAACAACTTATTCATAATTATGAGAAAAAAAAATTTAAAACTCAGCAATAAAGTTACTTTTTAACATGCCTTTTGAATATACTTCAATTAAATTAGCATTAAAATTAAAATGCGTTGTGGCGATATGAGAATAATGAAATACCTAAATTAAAGAAATTTTAAATTAAAAACATTTGCATTTTTTGTTTTCTATGAGATATTTCTATAACAACTTACTTGTAATGTAAAGCTTCACATCTTGCCGCTGATTGGAAAAAGTTATTCAATAAACACTCGACTTCATTATTAAATCGTTTTTAGTCTTTTTCTCATTATGTCTGTCAGATTTTCATAATTAAAAGGGCAAATAGTAATAAGTTTTACCAGCTCATAGCCTTAAAAAAAAAAAAAAATTTTTTTTTTTAATATGTATTTTTAAAAGAAATCTCCATGACTAATTTAATATTTAACGCTCTTTCCCGATTGAATTTAGCGGAAGAAATTAATAGAAAATTGCAACTGCAAATTTTATGAAAATAAAATTTATAAAATATATATATATATACATTTTCTTTTCTAATAGTAAAGAAATAAGCGTTTTTAAATTATTTTGTTACATTTTGCTTGGAAATCGTATTTTATATGTGTTGTTTCTTTTGCAAGCAGTATTCACTCAAAACTTTAAATTGTTCAAAAATATATCGAAAAACAAAATAGTGTACAATATGTAATTCAACAACGATATGCAAAATCCTGTTGCATGAAAATAGAAAAAAAATACGTTCATTTTTAAAGATTTTTAAAAAAACATTTCATTTAATTAATGTAAGAAAAAAATTTAAAAATATCGTTACGCTTTTATTAAAATTAATATTGATTTTAAAATTCAAAATCCTAACTTTGAATTTTAGTGGTATATGCATTTCAAAGATCACACAAAGAAAGCGTAGCACATATCGATTTAATTTTTAAATGCTTTAACATCAGTAAATTTTCTATTCTAATGCTTGAATTTATAAATGAACAGGTATTTCTTTAACTTAAAAAATGATATTTTTAGTAGTGAAATTCTAAAAACTTAGAAAGTTAAGTTTTAATTTAAGTTTCATAACACACATCACCCTAAATGCATTAACTATACTAAATATTTATTCTCCTTTCAAACTAAAGTTCAAAGAGTTGGCGGTGAATTTAGCGTAATTACACTTGGGACTTAAATCTTATAATTACTTTTAACATGTGCATAATTTATATATTTTTAAAGAGTATTTAATGCCTTATGTGTCAGTGTACTGATAAAGGACCATCAATTTAAAGTCTTAAGGAATTTAAAGTACTTAGAATTTTTAATGGTTTAATTCAGAATTGATTTTAAATTAACAATACAGCTGGGAGGGCTGTATTGTTTTTAAAACTTTCCTTAATTAAACTTTTCTTTGTTGTAAAGTGCTTAAAGGGGAAATCTTTCTTTTGTTCTGCACAATGAAAATTTATATTTTAGTATAAGTATCATGCTTAATAAAAAATTGCAAGAACATAATTCATGCTGCGTATGAAAAATTGTTTCAAAATTTGTTTTAGTGTTGTAAATATTATTGGGTTATTTTAATTAGAAATGTTTAATAAATCGGTGTTTCTTGTAATAAAGGAAATGTTTTTGGTTGCATCTAATGGTGGACGCACAACACTTAACAATTTGCTTCAAGTTTTGATTATAATTTCTAATCTGGCTATCCCAAACCCACTCGTCACTGCCATTCCATTATAATACAACAAACCACTAAAAGAAAAGAAAGATCAAGTACGAAATATACCGTTTTCATACAAACAAGCTGTTTAAAACCAAACGAATATGTCATTTCTGAAAGCACAATAATATCAGTACAGACAACAATATCACTGTGTTACATACAGTTTATCTCATATTGTTTAAAGAAACAAATTGTTCTTTTTCATGCCGGAAAAGAAAACTATCCATTATCATCTGTAACATAATTTGATGATGTTCATGTTCAAGAAATTGTAAACTATCAGAGGTCAGAGATGAATATTGGTTAGTCGTAAAAAACTTAGATGCTACTTAAAATTTGGTTTCTCAAAGTAGAGCTAGAAATAGATAATTCATAGTAAGAAAACAGCATGATGCTGTTGATAATAGGTTACTTGACTAATATATGAGAGTAGTAATTATAAGGTCGGTTGCCTTATTTAGAATTACTATAGGCAGTTTCACGTATAATTACTTTTATTAATTGCTTTGACTGTTGAAAATTAGCGAGTTACATCAAAATAATCATCACCAAAAGAAATTAAATCTGTAGTTTAAAACCCTGATGAATAGATATATTTTATGGTAATAAGACCTCTCAAGTGGAATTTAACAAAATAGGTTGACAACCAAATATTGATCCGTTTATTTAATTACATTGGTGTTCAAAAATTAAACAGCGTTGAATTTTTAAGCAGACAGTCATGAAATTTTAGAAAAGGGCTTGTTGCTATCAGTACAATGAACACCCAATTCAGCAGAAAGGTGATCCTTATACAAATATCAAGTACAAGACGCCGCAGGTGATATGGGTATGAAGTGCAAGACTACAATAAAAAAGAACGAGAAATTAGCTATTATAGATACTCTTTGCAAGTTCAAGTGTATTTGTTTGGAGTACAAGAAAACCCCAGAACAACTTTACACGTCGTAGAAATCGCAAACTTGAGAAGCGGCGTAATGCGACAAGCTGAAGTGTCATTCCATGAGCTTGGAATCATCAAGAACTTCCAAATAGTCACACGTAGAACTGCAAGAAAGGTAGATGGCAGTAGGCCAAGAAAAACAATACCAGTAGGTGACAATATATCGTCTTTCCTGCTGAGTGGTATCGATCTCTCTCCTGCTACACTGGTCAGCAGCTGCATGATGCAACGAGTCAAGTGTTGCGCTTTACTGTGGCCAAAAAACTTTCTTAAAGGTGGTTTATGCACCTGCTGTGTTGAATGATGCATCCCATTAGCAGTTGACCATCGGTGGCACTGTTTAAACTGGTGTGTGGAACACAAAGACAGGACATCTCTACAATAAAGCCGTATCCCCTTCACAGATGAGTCATTTCAGTGTCATAAGAGATTTTCAATGGTATATAAGAATGAGACAATGACATGACTTGATAACCCTAACATAAGGGAAAGAGACAATTACTGGTCTTGGCATAATCATCTGGGGAGGCACTATGAAGAACGAGCAGAGTGAGCTTTACATTTTGACCGGGGTATTGTTATCATAGATTGCTGTTGTTAACAAGTGACCTCCCCCACGTGCATTCATTTGGAGGTGACATTGGTGTATACTTCATTTTTATGGATAACAACAGCTGGTTAGGTCGCTCTAGTGCAATGCATGAACTTCTAAAGAAATGATGATATCACTAAAAGGGGTTGGCCAGCGTGATCACCCGATTTAAATCTCAAAGATTATGCATGGTATGTTTCGGGGAACCCCTTTTTTTTTTTGCACAGTTATAATCGCAAGAGATTACTGAACAAAAATATAGATGCTCATTAAGAACTTGGCACTCTTACCTCAACAACTGTTGGATTGTTTGAGTTTGTAGAGACGTTGTCAAGCAACAAGTTAAGAAAGGGTACTTACTAAGGAACATATGTTCCCTCTTTTGACAAACATATGTACCAATGCTGCTCTTCCGATAAAGCCTTTGTTTGATTGTAAACTGTACACATATTCTTTTTGTGTTAGTATGTTACTGTCTTTGTATTCTCAGTTTGCCTCCCAGGTGATTTCTTGCAGTGTTATAAGGAAAATAAAACCAATCGTCGAATAAGTTTTGCATCCAGTGAATTACGCTCTTCGAAGCAACTTTGTGTTCAAGAAAGCTTCTGAAAAATTAGTGATTAATGTTCATTTTAAACTGTATCCACATTATAGCGCAAAAATTGTGTTGTTGTATCTCACTAAAATCGGGTTATGCTGTAATTTGCATGGAAATTGAATCGAATGCTATTTCGTTGTTAACTTTTAGGATTGAAGATCGCCTAGTGTCGGTTTTTTGGGCATGAAAGGTTTTAGAACGACTTTCCGAAAAGACTGCAGGATATTTGCTCGTAAGCAGGGGGATTTTTTCGAGTTCACACTTCAACACTCGGGGACAGACAAACGTTTAGAATTATGTGTCACATCTGGACGGGGTTTCCGAAAAATATTTGTATTGCAACACAGTCCGTTTATCTGATTGATTTAATTGTCTTTCAATACAAGTAGTTACATGAAGTCCCGATGGACCTATTTAAATGGTGATCACACCATTAAAACCAAATTATGCAGACAATACTACAATCTATTTTCATTAGCCCATAAATGAATACCGAATAGCTACATAATAGCTATAAAATAAACTTTCAAAAAAGAATTTTTAGCGCATTTTACATACGTTGTAAAATAAGTTTGTATGGGTATTAAAACAAATAAGAACGAATGTATAACGAAGCACTATTTAATACAAGAAGCATTTACACGAAGAATAGAAAAAAATATCGACCTGGAACATTCTAAAACTTTCAAATTAATGTGATCATTAAAAAATAGCAAATATATTCGTTCAGATGCATTTGAATAATCTTGAAATACTGCTTAATGAAACTTTATCTTACTGTTTTCTATAAAATACATACCAGCAAGAAGTTTAAAAAATGTAAAATTATGAAGTTATATTCAGTTAAAAATAAAAACATTTCCACAAATAACTCTTTATACTGTAGCTATTTACCGTTTTAAACAGAACGACTTTATACAGAACCCTACTACGAAATGACGTCAAATACTTACCAATATGACGTCACACGACAAGGCATCCAATCTCATGCTGTGATCTTTTCATGGCAATGCTTTGATGTAAAAATATATCTTTCTTATTTTCAACTTTCAAAGAATCGAGACAAAATTTGACACTCAAGCAATTATATTTAAATTAATTTCTCCTTATCAGAACGAAAGTTTTTAATTTCGTGTAATCAATATAGTACTCAAAATATAATTTTTATTCTTTAATTTTTATTTATTAAAATATATCTTTTCTTATTTTCAACTTTCAAAGAATCGAGACAAAATTTGACACTCAAGCAATTATATTTAAATTAATTTCTCCTTATCAGAACGAAAGTTTTTAATTTCGTGTTATCAATATAGTACTCAAAATTTAATTTTTTATTCCATTTTTTTCTGGTGCTATCAAAATAAAAGAAACTAAGTAAAATGGCCTGAATGAGTTTAGGAAAGTAAGTGTTGTTTTACGACACAAAGTCCAGATTTCAGTCAGTTGCGACTGATTGGATGAAATAAATTGGTGCTAAAACGACTATCCTATAAGGCGAGTTAAAAACAAATACAAAAATATTTAATAAAAGCAATGTTAACCAATTAAATCAGTGTTTATATTAAATATAGGAGACTTAAAACAAGGTTAATACATGATTCAAGTAAAAGATATAAATTCTATATAAATTAAAATTTTGAAAACGTCTTTAATTCAGCATGCTTTGCATCTGCAAGAAGCAAAAGTTATAAATAACTTGAAATTTTTAAGACTCATTCAGAGAGTTTGAAACATTGCATACTATCAGCATTGTTTTCGTCTTTTCCGCTGTCAACTGACAGATACTCATGAAACTGATACTGCAGCCAGTTTTCCAAACATTTTATTAAATGTTTGGAAAATGTTTGGTTATTTTGCTGCTTCTTTTGAATTTTTATTTTTATCCATTTTTACGAATCTTTTTAACTTCTCATAGTTTTGGGGTTGGATGGGGTTATGTATATGGGATAAGAAGTATGGCTGTTTATATATATATTATATATATATCAGATATAGAAGTGAGGGTTTCCAATAGTAACCGAATAGGAAAACAGGCGGAAGAAGACTGGAAGAAGTGGCACATTCAGAAGTTTTTAGTTCTGCAGGACTTAAGACATTCTTCAAATATACATTACGTCCTGTTGGGGGTAACGTTGGAATGGCAATTCATTGGATTATACCACTTTCTTCCATGTATCATTACGATAAGGCTTTATATGGCCGCGGCTAAACTTAAGATGACTTTTTGCATTCAAATCAACCAGGTGTGACTTTGAATTGTTACTACACGATCAATTTGTGGCATGTGTAATTCTTTAATGGTTGTAATCGTTGATATTGGAATCTGCTGATGCTAGCTAACTTCTGCGGTCACTTTGGCTGCAGTCGTCTTTTTAGATGTCGTAATGAGCTTCAACATCAAACGCCCTGTTTTTACTCAGCTTTGGCTTTCCTCCGCTGATATTCTTGACAGTGGTTATTTTCTCTTGCATGCGATATGCAATCATTACTTTCAATATTGTAAAAATCACATATTAGCGATTGTAATATTAGATGTTTCAATCCAACAAGGGCCTACAGTTTGTAATTTCCAGAAGCATTAGTTAATAATCTGGATAATTCTTCTGAATTATCCAGAATATTCTTATTCGGGCATTTAAACGAAATCCTTCACAAACGCTACGCATACAGAAAGGCGTTTTGATAATCAAATAATGCTGATCATAATATTATGATAAACAAATAATGATCATCATAATATGATAAACAAATAATGATCATCATAATATGATAAACAAATAATGATCATAATATGATAAACAAATAAGGATCATCATATTATTTTGATAATAAATAAGGATCATCATATTATTTTGATAATCAAATAATGATCATCATATTATTTCGATAATCAAATAATGATCATCATATTATTTCGATAATCAAATAATGATCATCATATTATTTCGATAATCAAATAATGATCATCATATTATTTCGATAATCAAATAATGATCATCATATTATTTCGATAATCAAATAATGATCATCATATTATTTCGATAATCAAATAATGATCATCATATTATTTCGATAATCAAATAATGATCATCTTATTATTTTGATAATCAAATAATGATGAATAATAGATATGATAATGGATGATGATAATGGAAAATATATTGATGAATGCAAAATAAATTACTTCCTATCCATGTAGAAAAATGTATGACACATATTTAATACTTATTTGTCTTAACTGTGGGAAGTACCTTTAAAATTTCAATATTAAAAAAAAGATACATTAAAGTCTTTTTAAGATCTTTAGCAAATTTATAGCTTTCAAGAACTTATGAGTTTGAGATTAATTAACAGCAAAATTATTGAGTAGGAAATTGTTAAAATATCAAATCAACATAAGTTTAATCAAAATACTAAAATCTAATCAATATCTTTAAATCTTAAAGTTTAATTAAATTAAAATCCTTAATGTGGAAGTCAGGAAAGTCTTCTCGAAAGGAGTTTTTACAAAGTTTTAAACAAAAACTTCCGTAAATACTTATTTATTCAATTTTTACTTAATTTTATTAATTATTAATCAATTTATACCAATGCAATTCTTAAATTTTTTTAAAAATTAAATTAGATTATGCAAACGCATTATTTGGGTAAAGAAACGAAGCATAAAACTAAGTTGAATCTGATTATTTATAACTTAAAATATTTTTTTCCATTTTTTTCTCAAGTGATTTTTTTTAAATCAAATCCAAACTGAAAATTTCTTTTAGTTGAGGATTGCTGAAATATTTCATTTATATAATACAATTATTTCAACTTACTATAACTGCATTGAATTAATTTATAAAGATGTGGCTTGTTAGTTGCTTCTAGGATTGCAATCAGCACTCAACCAAAAGATATTTAATTATATGTCAGCCTAAATATCTTATCTTGATTGGTTTGACTGTTAACAGTCAAGTAATCCACAACCCAACCACAATTACAGAATTAAATAGCTTTGCTCGGGTACCCTCTGAATGACGTAAGGTTACCACATGTGTGTTTGAGTGCGCTTATTTTGCACATGTAGTCGTTAAATTACATGGTTATGGCCTCTATAAAACTGCTGTTTGGTTATGGGGGCTTGGGATGATATCTACCAAGAAATGAAGGCTGAAATGGGTGAAGAATCATGCTCAGTTGGAATCTTTCCAAACTTTAATTTTAGATAAGACATTTTTTTTGTTTTAATGACCACAATACACTTAAGAAATCTCAGATAAAAAAATTAAAAAAAAAGCTACATTTACCAATGTAGAAATCGAAATGGTTATTTAAAACATTTTTTTTTTTTTTTTTTTTTTTTTTTTTTTGTAGAATCCCACCTCGACTTAACAAGTTGCATATGAAATAAACATTCAAGAAAAATTTTTTTTTTTTACAATTGCTTCATTTGACGAATTTCTAAATTAGAAGCAATTTTTTTAATAATAAATTAATTTATTTTTTTTTTTTTTAACCATAAGAAAATTCATTGTATGCAAAAAATATTTAAAACAAAAATCCATTGAAACATTTTTCAAACACTAACTTATGAAAAATATTCAAAACGTTAGAAATTTGATATAAAATGTATTGGTTTTTCATACGTGAAAAATTATTTACTATAAAACAGTTTTTGAAAATCAATATCGGGTTAGCTTAAAAATATAGCATTGATTTATTTTATACTAATACAATATATTCACGACGATATATTTTATAAAATTTGACAATGTATGTTTGTTAATACTATTTATAGAGTTTTTCATACTATCCCAAAAATATCGATTTTTCATTTATAAATAACCAAGTTAACAAGACAACACTATGTGGTGATTTGGTTGACAAGACAACAAAGTGAAAATTTTATGCAAAAATGAATTGCCATAACTTTCAGCCTGAGAAAATAAATATATAATCCAGCAGTCATATGACGATCGAATTCTGTTCTTATACCCATGGAATAAAACTAATCCAACATTTTTCAGTTTTAAAAGGCATTTTTGATAAACATTCAAGAAAAATATTTTTACAATTGCTTCATTTGACGAATTTCTAAATAAGAAAAATTGTTAATAAGAAAAATTGTTATAAATTTAGATAATGAAACCCGAAAGAAAATATTATTTCCAAAATAATTTTTAAATATATACAATATTTTCCCGACTATTGGTCATCTTCATATTCGCTAGAGAGATGAAAATCTTGAACAGTTGCAGTTACAAATAATTAAAAAATGCCTTACAGAAAAGCAAATTTCTTCATTCCAAGTCTACCATCCACTAGCACTTTAGGATGTTGTAACGTCTCAGCCTATACTAGACATATAAAGGCTTCAAGAAGAGGGCCACTTTCAGATTCATGGGAACACTTTAAATGTTATTTACAGACATTATATATGTATATTAGAACTCTATTGACAAAAAATGAAAATTAAGGATATAAACTAGATACACAGTGCAGTTCACTCCAAGTTCGGGGATTTTCAGAGTTCTCGAGCCTACGACGAATCTAAACACCTGGTCTGCGGCAGACCCTAACTATCACACAGCTTGATTCCCGAAACCACAAGAGGGTCACTTTGAAACAGGTGGAAAACTCCGGTGCATTCAGTCCCTTCAGAGAAAAAAAATTCAATTAATTTTCTGGTCGACTCGTCGCAAAACTTTTTTTGGTGAAAACAAAAACTCCTTTTAAGACAATCTGTGTTGGTGCTCAGCTTCCCTCACTTCTCATTGAAGTAGACATTTCTCAACTCGTGGTCTATCACTAATCACGATGGAACAACTCATGGTATAGTTCATATTCAATCTGTAGTTGTTTCGACCTGTGAAGGTAGCACTGACACCTGGGAATGAAATGGGGGGAGTCTGGGGAAAGAAAATTTTTGGGTGGCAGTTGGCGGTTTTATAGAATTGATTTTAATGAAAATTCCGAAACAAATTACCCGTAAATTATACTCAGCTGTCTATAATTCAAGTCACGAAATAGCGTATAACAAATTTTTTTAGTGTTTATTCCGTGATTATAGGCAGAAAATTATCAATAAGCACGAAATCAAAATTATTCATACAATTAAGAAAAATTAGGGAAAAACACGAATTCAAGCAATAGTAGAACATTTCGAATTTTTCTCACTCCATAAAAACACTTAATAGCTTAGAGACTAGTTTTTCAGTCTAAAACGAAAATATTTCTCTTGTATTGACAGAAAATTCTTTTCAGCATTATTTCACGGTTCAGAGAATGCAAAGAATTTAATCCGCATTTTAACTCATTTCATGAAACCAGTTACCTTATTAATTTACGAAATATTTTAATGCTTCCTTTTTTAAGAAACGATTAATTTTCGAGATTTTCTGTAAAAAAAAAATTTTTTTTTGCAAAATTTCTTTCTATTGCGATTATACTAGTAAACCGATACTTTAGTATTTAATTGGAAATTTCACTCTAGATATATTCTTTAGTTCTATTTTCTACCGTTTTAGACGTTCCATTTACGTCACGAGGCATTAGCTCGTGGAATCTGAGAAATTTCAGTTTCGAATAAAAAACAGTTATTTTCGTTCTATAGATTAATTTGGAGCCATTCAAGTCAACGATATCAACTTCAAATGAATTACTGGTATCAGAAGTTGATCCATCATGTTAGAAAGCTTCAGTAATTGTAACCGGGAACTGTTGAACTTATTTTAGATTAAGCAAATAGAAACCATTAGTTAGCTCTTTATTGATATGTAGGAACCTATTATAGCAACCCGCTTTTATAATTAATAAGTAACAAGAACTTCGAAGAAGTTTTCGAGGAAAATACGGTATATCCTTTTTGAGATCCAGTGTCACTTTTATTTTGCATGTAGAAAAAAAAATTAGTTTTAGGCCTTAAAATTTTGCAGTCTATTTATTATTATATTGGAAACCATCTATGCAATAAAAGCAATCTATTATAGTTTTGCAGTCTATTATATAGAAACTATGCAACAATGTTTTGGCGGAATCCTTGTTCTACAAGTATTTGAAACTGACTGCCAACAAGGAAAAACAATAATAATTGAAGGTTTCTCAACAGTTTTATTATTTTTTATAATTTTACATATGTTTTCGGCACAAAAAATAATTAGTATGTAATTTTAAACGTTAATTAATAAAATTCAACACTGAAACATGAATTCTGAAACGCAATATACGAATAAAAAAATAAATACCAAGTTAATTTTTTTATATGTGTTTTTTTTGTTCCAATGCAGCTGGCAAACACTTAGACAGCTTGGTCTTGGATGCCTTAAGGCAAGCGCTGCACAGACGTTACTCACTTTGCATTACCCAGGGGCGCGTGTAACTTGATGGTAAAGATACGGACGCGGAGTAACAATGCCCCTGCAACGCTCTACGTTCCTATTAGGACCGGGACCTATGGTTTAAAGTGGATTCCGAACCACTACAAACATCCATGGCACCGCCGGGACTCGAACCCGAAACCTGTGGTACCCGAGCGCCAGAGCGCTAGCCACTCGGCCATTCAGGCCCATTTTTTTATATGTTGATTTATAGAGAGTAAAATCTAGGAATAAAATTAATATATAAAAAATTTCAAATTTTCTATTCAAGAATTTAGTTAAAGATTTTAAATCTATAATTTTATAGAAATTAACTATAAAGCTACAGCTACCGATAAAGTTAAAATCAATCCATCGACAGCTGGCCATTTAATTCCAACTAAACCACATTTCCCAATTGCTGATGTATGCTCAGTAGAATAAAAGTTTTAGAAATTTTAGCTTGAAACTTACCTCTTGTAGTGTTCTTTTATTATGTAAAATCGATAGAGATTTCCGCATGAATATTTTAAATCACTTTCCTTAATGTAAAGTTATTCATTAGTTCTAAAAAAGTAGATACAAATTTCTGTCTACAGGATATTTTTTCCTCACCTGTCAAAGACAAAGTGGAAAGTATTTAATCTCGAAGTATTAAAGGGAAAATATGCGATGAAAATTGATAACGATCAACAAGTTCAAAAAATTAATCTGTCACCGGAAGGAAAAGCAATGCAAGACAAAAATTTCAAATTTTACAGAAGGAAAGGCAAGGCTTAGTTGTGTTATAAAAATTGCGTCGTAACGCAGCTTGACGGCTAATTCATCATCTTACTTTTTGTTAATTAAGAGGAAAAAATATCACAAGACAAATTCTTTTAATTTATGAATTTTGCAATTTGCAATTTTAATTGTGTCATTTTTCTTGTAAATGAGAAAAACGAGAATCAATTCAAGGAAATGAGTTTCTTGGCATTTTCATCTGAACTGAATGAAATATGTATTAAACGAAAGGGAAAGTATTAAAATAACTGAGGTTTCTATTTTTGATGGAACAAATAATTTTCGTAGTTGGTCGGTGATTTTTATATATCACGCTTAATATAAAGATATAACTCAGAATAGTGGCCATGGATTCAGTAATTACAAAAACCGTAGGTCCCGATCTCATATGACCGTAGAGCGTCACAGAGCCCAATCAGACTTCTCACCCACATCATTCTCAAACTGTAAAGGGGCAACTCAACTTTAGGCACAATGATGTGGTGTGGTGGTAGTAGTTACAAAAAACGTCACCTCATCTTTTTTCAATAAAGCTACTCAAAAAAAAACAACACGACAAATATTGAACTTCAGTTTATCCAAACATTGCGTTAACATAAAAACAGATGATACTTTGCTGCATTGAATACGAACCAGTGAATGGAAACTCAAAGATTTTCGTATCCGTTCCAGTTCCTACATTGTCAATTAACTTTATTCTTCGTATTTAGCAAATGGTCACCCACCATACAGCCAACAATTTAAAAAAGACGACGGAGTTCATTAACGATCCAGAACAATTTTTAAAATTAATCTCTTATATTGTT